>KI966427.1:446929-459158 GCA_000525045.1 Drechslerella stenobrocha 248 | reverse complement strand
GCGCCGGCGCATCGAGCGCGAGTGGGAGCATTTACCGTGATACCTTTTCCGTCCTTTCGTTCTCGCCTTTGCGAGCTGTATTACTATCTATCCGCCTCGTGTCCCGTATCCTCTTCGTCCAGTGTCCCATCCGTCTCGTGTCCCGCATCCTCTTCGTCTCGTGTCCCAATATCTCGTACTCTCCTACTAGTGTCCCAGTATCTCGTACTCTAGCCAGTATCTTCGTACTCTAACTCCGGCATCTCGTACTCTCCTACGGAGAGAGCACAGCCACGGGTGGCAGCGTGGCGGTTCGGCGTGCGTGGTTGTCCAGCAAACACACTTTTCACACCCTCCACCGTCTGC
Source organism: Drechslerella stenobrocha 248 (assembly GCA_000525045.1). Lineage (NCBI taxonomy): Eukaryota > Fungi > Ascomycota > Orbiliomycetes > Orbiliales > Orbiliaceae > Drechslerella > Drechslerella stenobrocha. The sequence goes on along the minus strand of KI966427.1, from coordinate 458,813 downwards.
CATCTCCGTCCGCCATCTCCACCATCTCCACAACCTCCAGCCAGCTTCGTCCACCGCTCCATCGCCAGCCAGCTCCACCAGCTTCACCACTGCCATCGACCCCGGCTTCCAGCCCTCCTCCGTCCTCTCGCCGTCCGTCCAATCTGTCCTCCGTAGCCGCCTCCTGCAGCCCCTTCGCCTCCAGCCGCCCTCGCTGGGCCAAGCTGGCCAAGCAGGCCCTGCTGCCCTCCCCGAACTCCACCTCTCCTCGGTCGAGACCCCGTCCTCCATCTCCATCTCCGTCTTCGTCTTCATCTTCGTCTCCATCGATCACAGCATCCTCCGTCTGCATCTTCGTCTCCGTCCTCTCGCCGTTGTCCTGCCTCTCTCTCTCTCTCCGTCCGCCTCTTCGCGTCCCGGCCCCCTCTCCCACTTCCACTCTCACTCTCACTCTCACTCTCACTCTCCCACCCGGCCACCAACCGCCAACCTCACGCATCACCACCACCGCTCGCCAGCACGCCCTCGCGCTCCCAGCGCTCACCCTCCAGCTATCGATCCCTCGACCGCGTCTTCCTCACCAGGCACCCTCACACACCCACCCACGCTATTGACCCTGAAAACTTGACCCGCCAGCCCTCCCGGCCTCCAATTGACCCCCGATGGGGCCAAGATACACCATCGAGGAGCTGATCCTCATCGCGAGTTCGCCCCTCGTCGATAAACCAGACTCGCTGCCCCCGTTGGAGGAATGGATGGGGTACGTCGCCTCTCTCCCTCCCCCGATCCCCTTCCCCCCTTGAGGTCTCCTTCGAGGTCTCTTTCGAGGTCTTCGAGGTCTCTTTCGTGGTCTCTTTCGAGGTCTTTCGAGGTCTCTTTCGAGGCCTCTTTCGGGCCTCTTTCGTGGTCCCACGGACGTCTTCCACGGACGCTGATTGGAGCCTCTAGCTCACCCCTGCCCACAAGACCGACGCCGGCCCCCCGCAAACCCGGCGAAGAACCCGCCGCAGATGATAAAGAAAGGTACCTCGCTCCCGTCCACCGCCGTGCTGCAAACTATCAGCAACGGAGGCAAATCGCCCTCCCTCCACCACTTTGCTGACAATCCGCAGAACTACTAGCTTTGGCCATGCATCTCGGGGCTCAGGTAACCCTTCCCTCCTCTCCCCGCTCCATGCGAAACATCCTCTAACAGCCTTTGCTTTTGCCCCCTCCGCCACCGCAGAGGACATTGTACTCGGCCCGCCCAAAACTTCATTCGCATCCGCCTCCTCCCACCCCCGCAAATCCTTCGGGGTCGACTCTGACAACCCGGTCCTCGCATCTGCCGCACCCTCCGAAAGCAGCCACTCGCGTTTCCCCCACTTCTCCTCCCAAACCGCCACCGACGACGACAAGAATGCCGCCGCTCCAGGAATCGGCAGGTTTTCCTTCAACCGCTTCGGCATGCAGAAGGATGGCGGCGTCAGAACAGACAGAACCGAGAGAACCGATCGGGGCTTCGGACGTGGCGAGGACACCCGCCGTGGCGATCGCGACGGCGACAATAGATTCATGGCCAAGAGAGCCGGTGGGAAGGAAGGGGACGAGGGCGGCGGCTGGAATACCGTCAGCAGGCAGCCGCGAAGATCCTTTGGACACACCGACGACGGCGATAAGTTTCGAAGAGAACACGGCAAGAACGGCGACAGAGACCGTGAACGAGACGGGAAGGACGCCCGACCAAACAGATACGAACCATTCTCGAAAGACAGAGCCGAGCGCGACAAGGATGGCGCCGACCGAGATCGAAGAGAAGGCGGCGCCAGCGTCACCGGCGGATGGAAGGATCGAGAACACAACAAACGTGGCGGGAAGGGGCGCGACGAAGCTAGCTGGTTTCTAACTGATGAGGAACGCGCCGCCAGAAATGCAGTCAGAGAGCGAGAATTCCGCGAACAACGTGAGCAACGTGCCGCCGAACGGGAGTTCAGGAATGGCGGCCGCCCGGATCGAGAACGGGACCGCGAGTATCGGGACCGGGATCGGGACCTCGAGACCTTTGGCGACACCAAAAACTTTGGACGAGGGTTTGACAAGACGGAGAAAGAGCCCGAGTGGATGGACGCCATGCCTGGAAACGACGGGAAGGAGTTCAAGGCGCACTCCACAGAAGATTTCCAGCGCTGGAAGGCCGCCATGAAGGCCAGAAATCAACCCCAACAGCAACAACCCCAACAGCAGCAGCCAACTCCGGACGACAAGGCCGCATCGAAAGACGAGGAGATTGTCTTCAAGTCGAAGGCCGAGAAGCGCGCGACAGCGCTGGAAGAAGCTCAAGCTGAAGCCGTGGAAGAGCGTAAGCGCACACCCCCTCATCAACTTTTGCATTGTTACTAACAGCGCAGCAGCACCCACACCTTCGGTTGCGGAGAACGGAGTCGATAGGTTTTGGGGCTGGAACACTTCGTCCACCAGCCTTGCCTCGAAGACCACCGTCAGTGACGGCGGCGCCAAGCTGCCCGTACCAGCTCCTGGAGAAAAGACCCCGGCCGTCGAACGATCATCTCGGTTCCGCAACTTTTTCAATGCACCCACTCAGGATTCGGCGCCGCAACCGGAGCCACAGGCTCTTCCCGCACAGAATGGCAGCAAAGAGCAAATCGCCCAGTTGCAGTCACAGCAGATTCAACAGATCCATCAACAGCATCAAGCTTTGCAGAAGCAGATCCAGGCGCAGATGCAGCAGCAGCAGCAACAGCAGCAACAACAGCAACAGCAGCAACAGCAGCAACAGCAGCAACAGCAACAGCCGCAGGCCAACGTCGTCTCATACCAACAATACCAGCAGCTTTTAGCTGCCGCTGGTCAACCGCTAAACATCCCTCTCAACCTAGCTAACAGTCTGCAGCAGCAACAGCATCAACAGCTGTCATCCAAGGATAAACACAGCGAAACCACAAAGGAGGATCGTGACGGTTTCAACAACATTCTGCAAATGCTGGGCCGAGCTCGACTATCCTCACCCAATGTAGAGGCGCAAAACGCCTTCCTATCAATCCTTGGGGTACCTTCACAGCAGAGCACACCCGTCTCGCATACCGGCCCCACACCACCTTCCACTAATTTGCCGGGCCCACCGCCCCAGCAACAAGCCCACAGCGGGATGAGCAGACAACAGCACCAAAGCGGGCCGTCTCCGCTTCACTCCCTGCAGACTGGCGGCACGAGCACTGGAAACGAATCCATCCTGAAGCTCTTGCGCCACTCGGATATGCCGACTACACAAGGGCCGGCTCCACCCCCGCCGTTCCTTCAAGAATATCAGACGCCAAACGCGCCCCCCGTTTCCCAGAGCCCCCCCGTACACCAGCGCGGCGGCAAGAATGGGATTTCTGGGCAGCTCAACGATCCAGCCATCAGAGCCATCGGCCGGGTACCAAACGAAGGGCCCCCAGGACTCCCCAAGAACCTCTATCACGAGCCGCACCAACATGTCCGGAGTCCGTCGCAGATCCTAGAAGCTCACCATCGCGCTTTCGCTGGGATGGATATTCGCCCCCCGCCGGGCATCGAGCAGAGGAACTCTCAGCTAGAAGCACATAAGGCTTACCTGAGCGAGCAGCAGCAGCAGCAGCAGCAGCAGCAACAACAACAACAACAGCAGCAGCAGCAGCCACAGCAGCAGCAGCAATCGCAGCAACAGCCGCAACAGCAACAACGGAGTATGGACCCACGCCATTTGGAGCTTCTGCGCAACGAGCAGCAGCGCAGGCTACATCTGGAGCAGCAGATCCAGCAGATGGCAGCAGCAGCAGCAGCCGGGGATCTGCCACACAGAAACTTCGCGCCAAATGCACCGCCTAGATTAGAGCGTGGTCCACAGGGTCCCCCTCAGCCGCCGCCGCAAAACGAGCAGGGCCCGCCAATGGGCATGCCGGGAATGGGGGATAACGGGCCGATGCCGGGCAACTGGGCCCCAGGGCCACAGCAACATCCCCAAAGCCAATCCGCACAGGGTGTAAATGCGGGCCAACAACGACCGCCGCCTGGATTCTTCGGCAGGGGAGGACCTGCTGGTCCACCGGTGCCTTCGAACGGTGGCAACGTAAACGGGCCGGGAGGACCGATGCCGCCATTGCCGTTCTACGGGCCTGGCCCAGCGCTAGGCAACATGCCGCCACTGCCATTCGGCCAGCACGGGATGCCGCCACCGCCCAATATCCCCAATTTGCCAAACTTCCCGCCGTTCCCTCCTCCTGGGCCGGGAGGACCGCCACCGATGCCACCACAGGCGTTCCCGCCGTTTCCTTTTCACGAGGGGATGATGCCTTTTCCTGCTGGGCCAGAGGCCTTGAGGAGTCCTCAACACCAACACCTTGGTGGGCCGCCAGGCATGTTTACCGGCCGGTAAACCCATCATGTTGATAACGAAAGAACCCACCCGTTGTATATCACGCCACGCTGATGAAATGAGGGAGAGAGTAAAGCACGTCCGCTCTACTTTGAGACTAGAAATCACCGCTTTTCTACCAACCACACCACCACCACGCCGCTCACAATATCTCCTCCTCCCCTCTATTGTGCGCTGCAGTTTCCGACCCCGCTTGCTTTTGATGGTATATCCTCTGCAACGGGTTGTTTGTAACACTGCGATATCTTTTCTTCAAATTGTGTCTTGTTTGTTCTTCCAATCCAATAGCTATCCACTGGCACCAACTCTGCTTCCTCCCTCGGGCTTATACTGTTTTGCTGTCTCCACGTGCGCTGTTTTCCCGCTACCGCTATCGAATCGACTACGGGTTTTGAATTAGTTTGCGATTACTGTATTTTTTTTTCATTCGGGTTTTTTTTCGTTCCTCGTCAGTGTCGCTGGCAGTCATCCTGCTTGCTTGTGTCTTTCACGTCTTTCTGTTTTACTTCATTTTTTTTTTTCGCTTTTAATACTCTAGCTATACCACGCGGGCTACGGTCTCACGAATAACCGGCACTGCAAGAGCACGGCGAATACCTTTTTAAAAAAATAAAATGCAATGGAATTGCACGAAATTATGCCGAGTGTCATGCATTAACAACGGATGCGATGCTGGTTCTACAACGTCTCCTGTATATGTACATCTCTTAATCGATATGGCAAGGCTTAAGGGCATCGGGAATAATTCCAATCACACTGCTTGATATATCCTACCGAGAACTCGTAAAAGCTGTAGCCACCCGTGCGTCGAACCTCGACATTTATATCTTCTACTCTAACCAACTCCGGGCCCTATATACTAATGTACATTTTCCGTCCAACCACTGGATATTATACACACGCACGGCGCTGCTAGCTATATTGCTACAACAGTTCCTCAGCACACGCGCAAGACGACCGCCCGACTTGCAAGTTACTCACTCACTCACTCACTCACCCCCTTGAGCTGCCTACAAGCACAGTACTCACCCACTCACCCACTCGAGCTGCCTACAAGCACAGCCCCACCCGCGCGATATTCCCGCTGCTCCAATCCAGAACATACGGTGTATCGCACACCTCCCATAACCGCGCCACCAGCCGCTTCAACCGCAGCCTCTCCTCATCCCCCGTCACCGGCGAACACATCACCACCCTCGCCCAGCTTAGCACGCCCGTCCGCGTAACCAGCGTGGTCGCACCAGCACTCAACCCGGCTGCACCCCACAGCACCGCCACCACCCGCAGCCTCACCAACTTCTCAGCCGAGACGCCCCTCCCAGCGACTGCCGACGACGACGAAACAGCCGCTTTGGAAGACGAAGCAACATCAGAGAGAGTATACACCGACAATATCTCTTCAAATACCCCCCTGCGACGACAAATCTCAACGTCCGCCGCACGCTTCATACCCCTCGCCAGCCGCTCGAGCAGCCATATCACCTCCCGCCAGCGATTTTCGGCTTCGCTGCGCAGTAGCTCGCGCAGCATGGGCACCTCGCGTAGATCGATACACGCGCGCGCTTGCAGCCATCGCATCGTCTTTTCGTATAGAAAGTGCGTCGGGCGGGCTACTACCGCTAGTAGGTCGGCGAGTATAGTGGCTGTAACGGTCGGTATGCCCTGGTGTCGTAGGTCCGCGGCAGTGCTGTCATCTTCATCTTCATCTTCGTCGTCGTCGTCGTCTGCAGCGTCCTCCTCGGCAAGGGCGGCAATGCCTGCGAGTATCTTGCAGAGGAGGTGTGTGACTTCCGTCCGCGCTTTATATCCGCGCCCTTTCCCGCTGCCGGCGCTGCTCTCCAACTTGCTGACGACGGCGGTGATCACCGCCTCCGCCATACCCCTCTCCTCTGCGTTTTCCGATGCCAGCCCAAGGACCACATACCCGAGCGCGCCCTTCTCAATCATGTCCCCAACATCGAGCCGCAGCTCGTTCTTCTCCGTTGTCACGCCTTGCATGAGCAGCATGGAGATAAACCCGACGTCGTACGTACACCCCCTCATTTCGTTCTGGGTATCGAATTCGCTGCACGTCTCCAAAAACTGCTTCAGCGCGTCCTGCTCCTCGTCGTCGTTGGACTCGGGGTTGTTAAAGTCGATTCCGCGCGGCTGGTAGTGCGCCATGGAAGTCGCTAGCGTGGCCTCGGATATATTCACTGTGATTCGGCCTTTGCTATCTCGTTCGATGAAACCGACGTCCTTCCTCTCGGCGTCGGAGAATGATACGGATGTGATTCGGTCCATGATGCTCTTGGACATGCGCCCCTCGATCGTTATCAGGATCTCGAGCAGCACTGCGTCCACAGGGTCGTTCGTGCCACCGTAGAGCGCTAGTATGCCGTCTAGCGTCGTAACGTTGCTGTGTTTGTATTTCGACGCGCTGAAGAGCTTGCGGGTAATGTACACCAGCCGGTACCGGTCGATGGCCGTATCTTCGTCCAGCGGGGCTGCTGGCGTGCGCCGTCGGGATAGCGCTGTGGTAGTCGATGATAAAACTAGCTGCAAGAGCTTGGAGTGCTATAAACAATACATGTAAGCTTTGGTGCTCTTCCTTATCCTTACTGGTGGTCGGTTACTTACCTCGACGTTCATCAGATACTGCAAGCTCACCGCCGCGAGAAGGACGACGCCTTTTCCGACGTCCAACCTCTCGAACAGGGCTTCGAGTAGACTGTCCATGGCGTCTTTCGCCGGCGTGGGGCCCGCTCGCTGCAGGAAATCTGCGAACAGCTCACAGAACGATACCGCCTGGATGCCGTGCTTGGTTGTTTCCAGAACTGACTTGGGCTGTGAGATTGCTGATGTGAGCGCGCGTACCATGCTTCTGATCCTAGTGCCGAACCAATCCCAGTGTGAACCCCCCGCGGCCCGGTATATCGCCTGGAAAAGGCCGAAACTGGCCAGGTTTAGCGGGTCATCACCGTCGCTCTGTATCAGGGCTTGCACCTCCTTGTTGCAAGGTATGTGATCAAAGTCAAGGCCGACCTCAAAGTACTCGGCAGCTTGATGGTCTCGACTGAGAAAATATTGCCATGCCTTCACCGACTTTCTTCCCTCGGGCGTTTTTGCTTCGTAGCATATGTTGAAAAACCGTTCCCCTAGCCTTTGGTGCTCCTCGTTGTTGGTATGTTTCCATCGTAACCTGCCTGTCTGGTTATCCTTCTCCATAGCCACGCTCTTTACAACTGCGACGGTTAGTTCCAGGATATTGCCAAAAATAACCTCCTTTTTGCTATCCCACCCCGTCGTCAGAGATGCGACACGCTCACTGACAATATCTAGCAGGGTTGTCAACCCTTTGCTCAAGTCTCCCGCCAATATCATCTGCTCCACAAATGGCTGGAACCCCTTTGGAGAGGCAGGTCTCGATACAGCCTTGAAAATAACCTCTGTGCTCATCCGTATATTTTTTAGGGCCTCTTCGTCAAGCAGTCGCTCTGCTAGGTCTAGCAGGTCCAATGGTTGACGAGCTTGATCGAACGGAGCTGCACCAATAAATCCCCATACTTCGTGTCCTGCAAGCGTTTCTTTCGCATCGCTAAGCTTTTGCACCGCAGTCCCCCACCCACTGCTCAGGAACTTTGGATCTGTACCACCAGATAAATGAAGCCTGTTCAAATTGGTATCTCGGCCTAAAAACTTCAGATCTTCATTGTTGAGCACCAATTTGGTGAATAGCTCGAGCCGGTCAGTCGAATACGGCTGTGCGTGGTCATCACCTCCACAATAGCCATATGCACGCGCAAGTGTCGTCTTGAGGCCATGTTTGACACTCCTGGGATCCGCCAGCGAGCCTAGCGGTAACATCCCATAGACGCGTATCAGGGCTAAATGCAAATTGTCAGTCAGACCACGTTTTCCAGCAAAGTTACCACGCAAGTTCGGGGAATCATACCTATATCACATTGTTCGTATGACGGCAGCGACATGCTTCTGCAAAGGTAGTCGACGTAGAGGAGCGTCCCAGATGAATCAAGCATGGCTGCCGCGCAGAGCTTCCCGCGGGTTTCGGGATCGTACGCCGGATTCTGTAGAAACAGCCTGGCCGCCTCTGTATAGGCGTCGAAAATGAACACGCGAGTCTGCCCGAACTCTAGAAGCTCTTTCTCATCCATCTCAACCTGCTCCGAAGACTGTGCGATTTGTAAAAGTACCTCGACAACAAGTTGTAGGCTCCGCCAGAGGAACAGTGAGATAGGAAGTGCTTTGTCGGCCTTGTTGCGGCCCGCGGGGCGAATCGCGGCCTGTATCACGCCTTTTATATACCTGAGAGACTGCATCCGAAGTTCCCTTGTGACCTTCGAGGACAGCAATGAGCCAGTCCCAACCGCAAACTCGGCCCAACCCCAATCTTCGGCAGCGTTCCGTATCTTGAACTCCTCCAAACAGCGCCTCCACGTTTGCACTCCCTGGGTAAACTGCGTGAACACCTCCCCTGAGTTTTGAGCACCAACAGCAGCAGAAATATTGTCGCCCTTGTTCGTAGGCACCATTGCCATTTCCCCGACTACCCAAAGGTTGCGAGAGACTCTGAGCAACCACCGGCTTAGCCCTTCGACCTGGGCACTGCTCCATTCTTTTCCCCTTTTGACGAAATTGAACTGGTGGAACAACGCTGCGAGCAGGGGGCTCAGCGTTCGCTGTCTGTTTCCCACAGCAGACGCTTCCAACATCTCCCCGATGATGTCGTAAAACTTGTATGGACTCTGCACCAACCTTCCGCAGGCGTTATCAAGATATCCAAGCACACTATCCAATGAGCCAGCGTCCCTTGCAAACTCCAAGCTCTCAATCAACGCCTCGAGTGGGTGTACCACATGTCCACTTGTATCGCTACCGTCGCTCCGCTCGTCCCGTCCGAATAGCGGACTATCATCCATAATCTTCTTCAAAAGATTGTAAACTTCCCGCCTGTTGCCGCTCTCAGCTGTCGTATCCTGCCCGCGCTCAACAGTAATCTTCATCAATGTTACCGCGGGTGAATAAGACGCAGCCGCGGTTTTCGCCCACCACCTTGTCTCCGGAAGCAACTTGGCGAGATGCAGACAGTGGAGTACTTCGAGCGACTCGAACCCGGTGCTTTGGTCGATGCGTGCGAGAACCTGGGAAAACGAGTGGCCAAAGTCGAACTTGCCGGGTGCTAAAGATGGTAAAAGCTCATGGTAGTTGAGGAGGAGCCTGCTCGCAGCCTCGCGCTGCAGGGCCCCGTCCTGCGGAACTTGGTTGAATGCTGTGATGATGGCCGGGAGCTCAGGTACTCGCTTCGAGAACTCGTCCAGCAGATCGTGGGCTGCATTGACCCAGGCAGTAGCGTCAACAAAATCCGCCGATAGAGTGGACAGCATGTCGAGTACCTGTGCCAGTTTGCTAAACGCCGCGTTAAGGATCCTCATGCAGAAAAACCTAACAAGGTTGTTATTGTACGTTAGACATTTGGTCAGGACAGCCCGTGTCAGCTGCTGCGGGATGATGCTCTCAATCATGTTCCTGACCGGTGGTGGGACAGACGGCATCTCCGAGCCAGAGAACCCGAACAATGCAGGCACCTCTATTTGGATCGTCTCCAGGAACACCGACGACAGCCCGATCCATGTCGCCGTTAGTTTCGGGTCGAATGCGAATGCGGTTGTGTCGGTAAAGTACGCTGCGACGAGTTCCGGTGAGCTCTTGAAGATAGCGACAAGCAGGCGCAGATGGTAGGTATTGGAATATGGCCGTAGGGACTTGAGCAGCCCCAGCAGAATCCGGTTGTTGACCTGAGCCTTGCCCGTCTTGGTGTCGATCGCGGGATCAACCTTCGCGCCGGTGTACCACCCGTTGTCCTTGAAGCACACACCGTTACCCGTGGCAGTACACACATTCTCCAAGAAAACATACGCCACATCGGCTACCGTCCTCTCAGTATCTTTCGGGTCGACGATGTCCTCGCGGTAGCATAGCTCAGCAAGTCGACTTAGACTCCAGTCGTTGAAATAGTTTGTCTTGGCGCCGCGTGCGACACCCAAGTCGGATATGACATGGGTTTCAAAGGTATCAAGCACCTCGTTGATAAGTGCTGCCGTATCCTGCCGGATGTGCTTGAAGAGCGGGGTGGTGAAAGCCTTTACCCCCATAATATCCGCTTTGATGTTGGGAGTACCATGCTGAAAGAAGGAGAGGATGAAGCGAACGAACACCGTGCGAACGCTGGGCCTGTCGGGATCTTCAGCGGCGGGTTGGGTCGTCTTATCCGCCTTCTTGATCTCAAGGTTGCGAGCGAGGTCCTTCACGGTGAAATCGACCGCCTGGTGGAGATAGCTGCAGAGCGATCCGTTGTCGAACTTGTTGATCTCGGTGAGAAGGCGGAGGCACGGCGAGGAAATCGCATCCTTGGGCCCCCCGATGGAACGATAGATGGTCTTTAGGTAGGACGGTTGTAGGACGGTTTTCGTGAGCGCAACGCCGTGTTTCTTCCAGGCAGGGAACAGCGACACGGTTCGGAGGAGCAGGTGGATGGCGGTGGGGACTGACGACAGCAGCTGGAAGTTGTTCGACTGCCCAGGTAGATATTAGCACGATGGATCCCCTCCCACGAACGATTATAAACACGGATAGGTACCTGGCTAGCGAACGACCAAGCCTGCATCAAGTCGTTGCAGGTTTCGTCGCCATCCTGCGATATCTGCGCCTCGAGGTACTCATGCAGCAGGCAAAGCTTGACTTCTTCCTCGACGTGCAGAGCGTACTGCAAATCGCGACACTCTGCGAGAAAGCGCTTGAACGATTGAACGCCTACAACACTTGTATTAGTGCCTTGCAATTGACCATATCTGTACATGAGGGAGACGTACCGGCCTGTACCTTCGCGGCATTGGAGTACTCTGCGAAAAGCCCTTGCAATTGGCGGGCGGATGTGATGGACTCTGGTGCAAGTCCTTTCGTCGGCCGAGAATCGTCCTTCTTCTGTTTCTTCGGAGTCGTTCCCTGCCGTCTATCCTGGCCGTCGACATTGGCCTGGTTGAACGGCCGCTTCACCATTCTGGAATGTTGCTGTTGTCGACGGGCGAAACTACGGAAAAAAAAAAGGTTGGACGGATGGAAAACCTCAAGATTGGATTTTGGCGCCTCGCTTGATATCCCCGCCAAGAAAATGCGGCTCTGCCAAGTTCTGGCAGCTGGAGCAAACGCGGCAGCTTCTGAGCTTCGTCACCTCCTCCACCTCGTCCGCTATCACCACCACCAATCTCAACCGCCATCCCCGCCATCCTACGTATCCCGCCGTATCGATAAGCTATAGCAGCTACATATCTCGCGATGGTACGTCTTCTACTTCACCGATACCGAGTTCTCATACTAACAATCGCACAGTCCGGTTCCCTGCGCATCGTCCCGTCCTCCTCGCAGCCCTCCCGGCTATCACAGCCTAGCTCGTCCACCACCGCCGCCCCGTCATCCCACTCCGTTCACGACACCATCCGCTATGGCCTGCCGACT
>KI966427.1:365253-446847 GCA_000525045.1 Drechslerella stenobrocha 248 | reverse complement strand
GCTAGGGCCTGCCGACTACTAGCGCGGACCTGACCTCCAACCACCCGCTGGAGACCCGCCTCAAGAACTGGGAAGCCACGCAGGAAAGCCTCAAAATGGAGACCTTGAAGCGTACCTTTGGCATTGCTGAGCCCGTCCGGCGCGGGATGGAGAAGATGATTGTTGGGGCTGTAAGTACCACTCTAACTACACGCATATATTCAGCCATGTGTCTTCTTGGACCGCGTGCTGATCTTGCTGGCGGTTACAGGATTTCCGGCCAGCAGTCCTGGGAGGCCCGTCGAACCTGCACATGGACATCCTCAACGGCCGGGAATGCTGGGTTGACTGGGAGGACGTATTCGTCGGAGACGGCTTGGACGGGGATGTACCAGACTTCCACACTGAGTTTGATGCCATCATGCGTGGCAAGCAGCGGTAGATAGCCAACCTGTTATTCTACGCGCAACAAACCGTCGTTCCCGACAACAACCTTGTTCGCGTGCCGCGTCACTATCTTTAGGATTGGGAATTATGACAACCGATATCAGTTCGTCTGCCTGCTTGACTAAATCCCCGCTCAACATTTCAATCTGTCATCCGGCAAGCTCAATCCAAAGCCAAATTAATAATTAAAACAAGCCGTATCTGTATGTATGGTATGAACACCCGGCAGGCCCGCGACCCAACCATTAATGGACCCTCCCAACATTAACCGTGCCGTCCTTGGTGTTACTCAAGTTGAAGCGAATATGTCTACCACTCCCCGATCTTATTAACAGTCGCACTTCTAGCAACCGATGACACATCAAGTCTACGAGATGAATGTCGCCTCAGAAAACACAACTCCCTCTTCCAAAGTCTCCTGATCTCCAACCGTGACCTTTAGGGTCGCCGGCTCGTAGAACTATAGTAGGCACATCTGTTAATGTTTGCCCTGGAATCAAAAGAGCATCAAGAAGGCAGAACAAACCTGGTAAATGTACGGCCGTGTCCCCGCCGCAGCTGAAGCGATCTTCTTAACAAAGTTGGGAACCTCGCCCATGACGTCCACGCGATCCATCCGCGGACCCCAACTCTTCTCTAGTACGGCGACGAGCTCCTTCCCGTCTTTATCCTTCCCCTTCCACGTAAACTTGATGTCTTTCGGCTCCGGCCACTCGGCCTCCGGGTCGTTCTCCACCTTGACGTGTTCGACCGTGTTGTCCAATGTACCTGTGACAACCTGTCCGTCCTTCGCGAGCCCACCAACCGCAACGCGGGTCAGCCCGTACGATGGTGGGGTTGTAAACTCCATCATGACAGCGGAGGTCGTGGGACCCTGGAAATTCGCAAAGTTCCATCGGGCAGCTGCCAAAAGCCATCAGCATGTTAATGTCGGCCATCACGAATAGATAAACCTACCGGCGTGGTGGGGCTTCATGTCCTGCAGAGCATGGATAAACAGTCCCTGCCCGTCAACCTTTACAGTCTCGCCTTTGATAACAAAGAATCCTTCGACCTTACACCTCGGCCAGAACCGGTGCTTGATCTCTCCCCACGGCTTTTCTTGGTCGGTACCATACGTAGTGCGTCCATCTGTCCCTGCCATGAAACCGGGGCTCAAGCGTGTGAACACTAGATTGCAGAAAGCTTCCGGGTCCGCCTGCGATTTGACTTTGTAAAAGCCACCGTCCTCGCTGAGGGTCACGCCGACGTTATCCGCATAGAAGGATGTTCTTGCCTCGTCAAAGGTCGGGTTCTTGACAGGACATGAGGACCAAAACTTGGTGTCGCGGTTCTTGGGGTCGAACAGCTTGATATTAAAGTGGCAAGTTGTAAAGCTCGTCACAGCTCTAATCACCAACAAGTTAGACCGGAAAAGAAAGTCCACCGGCCTGCTGCAGATATAGGGATGGGGGTTACTAACGCTTCGACAACGCTGTAGATAACCTGTGCCATAGCGAAGGGGCCTGCCTCAGTCGCGATATAGAAGACCTGAGTTCCGACATTTGTGCTGCTGCTGTCATGCCACGTGAGATCTTTAGACGTCAACTCCGTGTAGTCGCATTTGCCGCCTGCACGTTGCTGCACCGTCTGTACGGCTTCGGGGCCGTAGACCGGCTCCGCCGTGCCGATGGCGCTCGACATCCTGCAAGTCCCAGCATAGAAGTGTTAGCAGAGTGTCCGGCGGTAGTTGCAGCGCGCAAACGTTGAGGGGTAAGTGTGGTAGCCGGGGTCCCGTACGCTCCCTGTGCCCATTTGAACATCTTGACGAAAGACGGACTAGATCTAGAAATCCGGAACGGCGAGGGAAATAGGTACTATAAACTCTTTTGGCAGCAGGTCCAGGGCGTCGATTTGAATTACGGAGGCTAAAGTGAGGAGAGAGAGAAAGAGAGTTCGCCAGCTCCGTTGGAGCTAAAAAACCACTTTGCTGGCTGGCGGGTTTACGCGGTGCCGGTTGTCACACGACGTCACTGCAACAGAAGTCCCGGCAACGCAGAAAATGCAACATCCCACCGGCTTCACCAGGGCGACCTTTATAGATAATCCTGTTAAGTATTGCCATTGTAGGTATCTGGTTTAGCATTGCCTTGTTTACACCTAGATTTTCCTGTCTAGATTTAATTCTATGCAAATATGCCTAGTAGGGCTTCACCGCTTGGGCATGCACCCAGCCCCGTAATCGGCTTGCGTATACTCCAATTGCAACATTCATCTCCTCGATTGCCCTCACGCGATCACGCAGCTTCCGCGCGGCCTTCGGAATAGCCGGAATACGATCGCGGTCGGAAGGAGACAGCGAATAGATAAAGTGGGCCCCTGCTACGAGACTACAGTGTGCCGTGACCGCAGCACTCCATATTCAACGTGTTTATTATATTACATGAGAAAATTAATCACCACAATCAATACATTACGTACGCCTACGTTTTATGTACAAATACTATAGATATTAATTAGCCCCACAGCCCCACATATATATGCTTATAGAAACGTGCAAACGTACGCCCCGGGTACGTATACCTACATCCATGTCCACTACATTGGTCTCAATACCTTCTGCTCAATAAGACCCCCGGCTGGCCCCGTCACCAACTCCTCATTCTCATATCTCGCCCCCATCAACGGCCGTCCCTCCATCCTACTAACCGTCCTTCCATCCAATTCTGCCGTCGGCGCAGCGGTCCCCATATACGTGTACCCTGTCCCATCCAGCTCGGGCGTCTTGCCACCATTATAAGTATACCCCTGTGATCCATTCAGCCGCAGCTCGCCGCCGCCGCCCAGTTCCGTTGGCGCTTGTTTCGCAAAAGCCGTATCATCCGCCTCAGCTATCGGTTTCCCTGCGCCCGCGCCCGCGCCCGGAATCTCAGGGGGCTCCCTCTGCCTCCTCCAGCAAATGAAAGCCCCAAGCCCAACCAACGCCGGTACCAGGACCGCCCCGATGACAATTCCTGCGATCGCACCAGCAGCGAGCCCATTTCTCCTGCCAATGGGTGTGCTAGTCGCGGTCTGCTCTATATTCGTACCGGTCGTCTCCGCAGCGTCGGCCGTACTCGACCGTGGAGCCTCCGTTGTTCCAGATGTAGAAGCGGTCGCGGATCCAGAAGTGGTGACTTGAACTTGTTGGGCGAAGAATAGCGGCCGGGCATACGTGCTAACAGTCGATACTCCCGCCCTCCCACTCGTCCTCACCTGCGTGTAGCACAGCGGGTACGCCGGCGTCCCAAATGTAGACCAAAGCTGCACTCCGCTAGCATGCATCCACGATACCAAGTCAGCAAAACTCGACCCAGCATGGTCACCGCACCCACTGTGCAATACGACAGTGGAGAAGATAAACACGTACCTAGGACAACAAACAAGAGTCTCCACACCTCCCGCAGCTAGATCGATCGTTTCATCCGCCCCGTCCCACGAGGGACCGCCAACATAACCCCTCGGGCAGACCACAGAGTTAATCGCATCGGCCGCGGGCTCGAAAATAACTTCGCTATCGTTGTACCCTGGCGGACAACAGCTGCGGCGGTCCCGAAGCCCGCAGCCAACATTATATATCGTATCGCCGTTCTCGATCACTGAAGACGGTGCAAAGCAGGTGGTAGCAGGCGCCCATGTGGTTGGAATCGGCGGGAGGGTGGTCAAGCGGAAGGTCTCGGTGGCGAGTCCTGAAGCGGCCGATGCGAGCAAAACGCCGGATAGGGCCGTATATATCGTCATTCTGTTGGCTTTTGCTGCTGCCCTTGATATCTCCATGTTATGCGCTTCGATAGAGAGTAGACGACGTCTCGGATGGCATCGGTATAGTCTTTAATATCTGGTTATAAGCCCGGAGATCACATCAGTATAACGTATCCACTCTACCTGTAACTCGCCAACTAGTAAACTCTTGCAAAACTAATTACACACAAGAGACAGGGACCCACGTTACTCTGTATATCCAAAAAGATTTCCTCCTGGCCAGACCGCGCACACTTAACTTGTGATATTATGTTCGCTATATCAAACCGACTCGGTAGCAATAACCCAGTCAAGGCTGATAGTGCGACCACAATACTGTATATCAACAGAACAATCCTAATATCGTCAGGGAGGGTATCGCGTATACCACCAGAGCATCCTTCTATACAGACGTGCCTCGGTATTAATAGCAGCCTGTCTATCTGTGACGTCGCCAAGCAGTGGCCAACCGCCAAGCAGCCAGTCCTCGTGCGCATCGTAACGTTATTGAGACCAGGCAGCTACCCCAGCCATTGCCTATCACCACCATTTCTAGGGAGGTCGACAGGCTGTGAAATTGGCCTGTCGGACAAACCCTGTGCGCCGTCGTGCAGGGCTACTCGACCCGATCCGATACGTAACTTGAACCACGCTCTCCATGCAATTTAGTATATACAGCAAAGTGCACCCAACCAACAGTATCCTATACACACGAAATAGATATATATATATATATATGGCCAAAACCACCTCCCAACCCTGCACAATACACACACCCACGTCTACTCCTCCGTATCCTCTTCGGCAACCTATCCGGCACCCCAGTCAGCATCCACACAAAAACCACGGTGCAAACACCACAGGGTAAAAAAAAAATAATACTCACATCGTCGTGAAAGTTCGTTCCATGCGTCGTCTCCTTGATAATTTTCGCCCGGATACACCAATCCCCAAACCGCTCTCCCTCCTCCCGCTCTAGCGCATACCGCTTGATCATCGGCTTCAAAATCTCCAAAATCTCCTCCTCCTTAATCGAGCTCCGGTACAGCTTGTTCAGCCGTTGCCCGTGATACCCTCCACCCAAGTACATATTATACGCCCCATACGCTTTCCCCACAAACGCAATCTCCGCCACCCACGGCCGTGCGCACCCGTTCGGACACCCTGTCATCCGCATCACAATAGAGTCATGCCGCAGCCCAGCAGCTTCAATCGTGTCTTCCAACTTATCAATCAGCTTGGGCAGGTACCGCTCCGACTCCGCCATCGCCAGCCCGCACGTCGGGAAGGCAACACACGCGCTCGACGATAGCCGCAGACCGGAGAACTGCACATTGTCCAGCTTGTATTTCTGCATCAGTGCCTTGATCGCATCCAGGTCCGAGTCCGCCACGTTCGAGAGAATCACGTGCTGGTTCCCGGTCAGCCGGAAGTCGCCTTTATGCACCTTTGCGATCTCGCGCAGCCCCGTGCGCATCTGGAACTCGGGCGTATCCTCCACCCGCCCGTTCTCAATGAAAAAGGTAAAGTGATTGCCGCCATTCTCGTCCCGCTGCCACCCAAACGTGTCAATGTTGCTCTCAAACGCAAATTCCCGCGCGGGCTCAAACGCGAACCCTAGCAAATCCTCGACTTTGCCCCGGAAAACATCGACACCCATATCATCAACCGTGTATTTTAAGCGCGCGTGCTTGCGGTTCTTGCGGTCGCCGTGGTCCCGCTGCACGAGCATCACCTTCTCGCAGGCGAGGTGCACATTCTCCTTACTCACGTACCCGAGCATGCTGCCTGTGCGCGGATACGTCTTCTTGTTGTTGTGCGTTACGCCCATGCCGCCGCCCACCAGTAGGTTGAACCCGGCCAGGCCACCATCCTCGCCCTTGATCGCGATGAGACCAACGTCGTGGGCGTAGACATCCGTATCGTTATCTGCATGAAGCGTTAGCGTGCTCAACCACCAACACACTGTCGTCACACAATCCACAATAGCTCAAACAACTTGACTCGCAAAGGTGCACTCACGCGGGGGGACGGCAATCGTAATTTTAAACTTCCTCGGCAAATAAGTCGCCCCGTAGAGCGGCTCATAGTCTTGCAATGCCTCACCCGCAACCTGCACTTTCTTCTCGCCTTCCTCCTGCAGCCAAATCTCATGATACGCCGTCGTCGAGGGCAGTAAATGATCGCTGATCCGCTTCGAGCTCTCCCATACCTGTGCATGGTACCTAGAACTCTGCGGCAAAGAGCTACACATCACATTCCGATTCACGTCCCCGCAAGCTGCCAGCGTCGTCATCAACGCCCGATTGATTGCCTGCATCGAGCTTCTAAGATTCGTTTTGATTACCCCGTGGAACTGGAATGTCTGCCGCGTCGTCAGCTTCATCGTTTGATTGCCGTACTGCTCGCAGATATCGTCCATCTGCAACCACTGCTCTGGTGTCGCCACTCCACCAGGAAGTCGGCACCGAATCATGAAGGAGTATGCGGGTTCCAGACCCTGCGCTTTGCGTTCGTCACGGAGATCACGGTCGTCTTGCATGTAGGTCCCATGGAACTTGGTCAGCTGCTGATCCGATGCTGAAATAGCCATGGTGGAAAGGTCCTTGAGCCCTTCTGCGATTGTGCCTCGAAGGTAGCTAGAGGCAATCTTGATGTCCTCATTGGTGATTGGTGGCGGCTCATCCGGGATACCCTCCACTTTGTCAACCCCCAGCGCGGCCCAAAGCTTTGGCTCCCACTCAGCGTAGGCGGTCTGATAGGCGTCCGGGTCTTGGTCGTCTCCTAGCCCAATTTCTACAATCCGCTTCCCGCCCAGCACTTCGAGCCTGGCGTCTAGGTCCTTGGATGGCTTGTTGTAGTATATGCGGTCTTCTTTGCGCGGCCAATAGTGGCTATCCCCAAGCCCAAACACCGCGAAGTTGACACCCGCAAGATCGATATCCGTCGAGTTCTTCACGGCTTCCCAGAACTGCCGCCCGTTCTGCGGGAACTCGCCCTGTCCGGCGACGGAGGCAATCAAAACAAGGTTCTCCTCCGTGTTGATCTCTTCGAGCGGGTAGTCATCCATAACCATAGCGATTGCCTTGAGTCCCCTAGCCTTCCCCCGCCGCTGCAATCGCTTCGCTAGGCCCTCGCTATTCCCGCCGTCCGAAGTATAGAGGATGGTCACCGGCGCGCCTTCTAGCCCTTCTAATAGCTTGGCGTAGGCATCTTTTGCTTTACGTTTCTGTGCACTCCGCACTTCAGAGCCATAAGACCCGGCCAGACTGGCAGAGAAGATTGGATTTCGCTGCATCAGCTTGGACAGGTGGTTATCCCTAGCCAAAAAGTCTTTCATTTCAGTCCGTATCCGCTCTGAGTCCAGTTCAAAGTTTGGCTGGCCCGTCTTCTCCTCGCGCGTCGGATTCCATCGATAGAGCGGCCAATACCCAATGTCCACCGCTTTCTTCGTCTCCTGCAGAATTGTCAGCGGCGACTCGTCCTCCCGGTTGTACGGTAGATACGCGAGCACAACCGATGGGCCGTCAAACTCTTCCGCTTCGATCAGCGCATGTAGCACCTGCGTGTATGAGCTGTAGACTGCCACTGACGCTACGTATGCGTTCCCAAAATTCATGGCATACAGGCCAATATCCTTCTTGCGCCGCGAGGCGTCATGCACAACTTTCTCCGAGTACGGTTGCGAGTCGATTATCAGCATGTTGATGTTCTTGCCGGACGCCAGGACATGGTGCACGCCAGAATTTCCGAGATCATAGGCCCAAGCATCGGACCCGATCAGCCAGTTTGTCTCCTTATAGAAAAGTGCTCTTTCATCTAGCAGCTCCGTGGAGATGGAGCTCCCATCGTTCTTGAGTCTGAGAATCAGCTCGTCTGCGATATCGTTGCTCTGCTTGGCCTTCGAACTGCCACTGATCAACCATTTTGCAAGCCAGTCGTTGCAAACAGTCGTTACAAAGCCCCGCGACGCAGCAGCAGCTTCAACCTTCCTCCTAAACTCGTCTTTCTTCTGTAGCCTTGCCAGCAACGAGCCGAATCCGTACTCCGGGCTGGCTGAAATCGCATTCGGGATACCTGCATTCGGTTGCCCGAGAGCATTGGCTAGATATAGCCTACCCCCGAAGAGTTGCCCGAGAACCTTCATATACGCATTCTCCGCCCCTGGCTGTGTCAGCTCGTACCCGGCTGCCGACTTTGCCGGCCCTTCCGAAAATCCCACGTCCAGATTCTGAACGGGCCTATCCAGCTTCAAGTTCTGAAGCACCCCCCTCAATGCTAATCGTAAAGTCGAGGGGCTAAGATATCCTAACTGGTATCCTACGAGCGCCAACTCTCGCGTCCCCTCAACATCCCCACGCACGACAGATAGCAGATCGAGGAAGGCAGGCCCCCACTTTGTTGTGCGCTTCTTGATCTGCTCGAGGACGGCTATCTTTTTGACGGTCTTAGGGAGGACTTCAAACAACTTGTGCCCAGACCAGGGTCGGTAGACTCTGGCGATGACAATGCCCGTGCGGGCGTAGTCTTCGGTTGATGCCGCAGAGGCGATGGTGGTCTCGATCAGCTTAGCTTTGGAGCCGAATAGAAATATTGCATTTTCCGCATACGTAGGCCCGTAGTACTCGAATGGGCGGTACGGGCGGCTGGTGACCTGCCGGATGATCTCAAAACCCGAGGCAATGTATTTGAAAATGTCGGCCGAGTTGACAGGTCGGTACGCTGACTCGGAGTCGCTAAAAATCGAGGCAGTACGCGAGAGAGCGATGGAGCCGTTCTGGGAGGCAACTTCACTCCCAGCACTGGCCCCGTTGACTTGAAGCAGCGAGCTACCATTAGGTCTCGAAGAGGTAGGAGACTGCGGGGGGCTACGGACGCCGTTCAAGCTACCGTTTGCCGGGTGAGTGACCCTAGTTTGAGCCTGGACGCCGTCACCAGCGTAGATGTTGTCGGCATCAATCGTAGAAGCTTGGTAGGAGCGCGCGGCTGCACGATCGAGCATGCGGTCGATGACACGCCGGTCCTCGAGGGGCACAGGGTCGTCTCTGCTGTTGTCCGCTTCGAAGAAATGGATGACGGCACGTCCTGATTTGACAGCAACGCCATGGGCTAGAATTGCCATGTCCTGGGCCTCCTGAATGGAGTCGGAACGGATGATGGTAAAGCCGGCCTGGCGGACGGAGGCAATATCGGAGTAGTCCGGGAAGGACTGGGGGATCAAAGAGACGTGTATTGCAACTGGGTAGTTTGCGAGTTTGTGCAAGTGAGGGATGGAGGGGACAAGAGTGGGCGAGACGGTAAGGATGGAGACGAGCTGGCCATTGCGCAGAGGCTCAAAGGCGCTGAGGAAGGGGTCGGCATTGTGCCTGACGACGGTGACCTAGAAAGTGGCGAGGCAGGAGTTAGCTTGCGGCGTCATAAGATCGCGGACACGGGCGTGGTACCTGTGGCAGGCCATCCTCGCTCCCACAGATGACACCGGGCGTCGATGCAGCAGACAGTCTGTCGAGCTGGGACGAGTAGGGCGTCTTTTGCCTCAGCGATGGCTGAACAGAGATAACATGATCGGAGCAGAGGTACGCGATGCGGGCAACTGTGAAGCTGGGTTAGCCCGGGTCTGTACGGTTGCGGGGAGGAAGAACCAATTGGCTTACCAGCTGCTTCAGCGCTCTCGAGCATCTCTCCTGGCGGGGCCATCGTCGGAGTCTGCAGCGGCTCCGGCGAGCCAAGCTATTCTACGCGATCGATGAGGTTGCCTTTGTTGTTCCTGGCGTGGGTTGAGGGCGAAGTTGCAACCGGTGTTGGAGCTCGAGGAAAGCAGCAGCGAGAGTTACCACCACGTATACGAGACGGCCTTATATAAAGTCGCCGTCCGCTCGCAGCTCCACCAGACGAACAATTTCTGTCGAAAAAATTAGATAATATGCCGGGGACCAGCGCGGCGATGTTCGCAGAACGTCAAGATGCGGTTGCCGGGGTTGTCATTCGGGCGCCTGCCATTGGTTGGCTGCAATCACGCAATCCGCACCATCCTCCACGCCGCCGGTCCGGTGCATTATGTAATCGCAGCCTCCCACGGTTGTTCCAGACCGCTCTTTTACAAATCCTGTGGGACTGTGTATATACTTTATACCAAACGCTCTAGACTATTTATCTACTCGGTTCTCGTCTATCTTGTCTGTTGTAAAGGCTACACCGAGAAAGAAACGCTATAAGCTAATTCTATGACGTCATTGGACCCGCGTTGGTCAATTCAGCGGAAATACAAAGACTATGAAACACGCCGCCGCTTCGGAACCGCGAATCGCACACTACGTTATCCTCCTACTCGCGTTCGGCGATTGCGCCGCACTGCGGGTATCTGTTTGACAATAGCTTTTTGATGGCTCGATTGACTCCATGTTCCATGCCGATGTCGATGCCGCATGTTCGGAACTCCAACTTCGCGTGCGGCATTCAGCCAAGTGCCCGCCGGTTGCATCCCACCTTCCTACTGTGGCAAGTTAAACCCCACTACCCGATACTATCGACGGACAAGGATGACCGGTGACGGCTAGCCATCGTAAAGATGGCCACAACGGCGTAAACGTTTGCACAACGTTATGACTGCATACCACCAGTCTATCGCGGCATTTCAATGCCGGCGAGGGTATTCTCGGAGATCGACTAGCCAGATATCGATGGCCAGCCTTTTCGGTCACCGTGTGCTGAGCCTATTGAGTCCGATGATGCGTTATGGGTTTACAAACCTGCTGTCCCAACCTTCTCTGATGCCATCATGGCCGCGCCGGATGCAGTCTGCGCGGGCGCACCGATCTTCGCTATTGCTCTGACGATCGAGCGCGAAGCGTACAATATATATAGAACTCTTCACGCCCCTGGCTTTTATGTACGGGACTGAGAAGTCTTGAGGTACTATCGCTGACGTGGATACAACACCCTTATTTCAAAATGCAACAAACCCGCACAATATATCTTTCACGGCCCGGCGATATGAACTAGACACACTCGAATCCTAAGATAAGATTTCGACAAAACCAGGCAGCTAGCCATAGTTTTACAGTGGTATTCAATAAAGGGTTAACCTGTATCAACATAAAAACTATATATACCTACCTTACCAATATCACAATATCGTGTTCACTCAGCTTGCGGATATATCCGATATAAATCAAACCGCCTCCCCGCACAACCATCTCATATCCACCGCATATATATCCACCGCATCCCTACTACTATCCAGCTTCAGTGGACCACCTTTGCCTCTCAAGGCAACATAATTAAAAGGCCGACCTAGGCCCCGTCCGACTACCTTTTCCTGTCCATCACCAATTTCACCAGCTTTTGTTCCACACATTCGTTAACGTACTTTCTCGTTGAGACACTCGGCTAGACCCTAAATAGCAAACATGAGATTCACGATCGCCCTCCCTGCTCTCGCTCTGATTGCTGGTGCCGCAGCACGTATGTCCCTATCAATGATCCCAGACCCCTGCGCGATGCACCCCGACGGCACCTAAGAAAACCGCTTACCATTTTCGTGCTACCTATAGAGAGCTCTAGCACCACCACTACTACAATCTCTGAGACGACGGACACTACGACGGCAACCGCCACCTCCACGGCTACTGATGATAGCGCCACCACGTCAACATCGACTATGACCGGAACGGACACCGTCAGCGCCACGTCAACCTCGACGTGGACGGGCACTATGACGCAGACGTGCGCGTGCTCCACTGACGACATGCCTACTGGAACGGATATGCCTTCCCCGTAAGTTCCAAAACCATTGTTACTCCATTATCATTCGTAGTTCATAGGCTATATACACCGCGGCACCCTGGCTTTTGTAGGTTGCTGATATCTTGTTAAATCTGGTAGAACGTTCACCGGCCAAGCTATCGCTAATGGGATCAACTGGAGGAACTTTGCGGCGGCGATCGGAGGCGTGGGGGTCTTCATGGCTGCGCTTTAGTTTAATTAAGCTGCGGCGCTGTCGAGATATAAACATAGCAGAGACATCATTGCGACTACACCAAACGTTGAAAGCTCGCAGTATTGGGTTTTATCGATTTGAAGTTCACAGGAGTGCATTGCCTTGCTTGCTTGGAACATTTGACTTGTTGCTTCATCAACTCACAATATCCATAGCCTAATGATCTGTTAATAATAATACTTAATAATTTTTTCTCTTCGGAGGTGTAATGCGCCATCAGTAATACAGCTAGTTGGGCTGAATAAGCCATTATAAATATTTTAGCCCCACCATTTTTAGACCTGAACCGAGCGTATCTTGTATAGCAGGAATCGGGTAATGTTAATACATTTCTATATGCATGGGTGAGTTAACTATCTGCTGACTCAATATTACCCTCGCCTCCGCGATATCATAATTCCTTCCCCGCAATCTGCCGCGAGGCTAAATACAACAACGATAACCCCTACGTTCGCGTGCACGTAACGTTAATATGAGAGTTGACTAACAGCATCAAGCAGACATGCTACCCCGGCCCTGACGTGCACTCACGCTTTCGAGATATGCACAATAGATTTTGTCCCAATTGCACCATATGTTGATCCTAATGTTTCGGTCGGCCGATAGAACTAGCAGGCCTCATGCAGGGGAAAACTTTTCGTTTGTTGCTTGCAGGGAAACAGGGTGTTTCCGTTCGGAGAACGGGACGGCCATCCTAACCGCCTCGGTCGTCATTACTCATGCCAGCTTCTCACTCGCCCGTGAAGTGTATAAAGTAGCAAGTTGGCAGACTGAAAGCGGAATCATGGCGTGAAAGTCT
Source organism: Drechslerella stenobrocha 248 (assembly GCA_000525045.1). Lineage (NCBI taxonomy): Eukaryota > Fungi > Ascomycota > Orbiliomycetes > Orbiliales > Orbiliaceae > Drechslerella > Drechslerella stenobrocha. The sequence continues at coordinate 433,864 of KI966427.1, read as the reverse complement.
GACGCCCACAGTTGCCTTTTGTAATACAGCTACAATCTGCATCAATAAATCGAGCCACATGTTGCTCAAGATATCAGCTATCGTCTCTCTGCTGGCCGCAACGGCGTTTGCCAGCCCTGTCCTCATCAACAGGGACGTTACCTGCCCCGGCCCAACGCAAATCACCGTCACTCCATATCTGGCCACCGAAACGGTCATCACCACCCTCTCCACCACCACCCTCACCAACGTCATCTCGTCTCTCGGCCACGTCACTTCCACCAAGCGAGTTAGCGAGACAAGGACTATCAACACTCAGATAACCATTTACTCTCCTGCCGTGACCACAGTGCCTGGTAAGTTCCCTTTGACCAAGTAATTATATATAATTATATATCATAGAATATTATTTATAAACTACTATCATACTACGAGATAAAAAACTGACCATAACTCTTAGTTGTTACGGCCACAACGACCTTCACTGGCCCGACTACCACTCTCATCTGGTATACCACCCGGCTTACCACCGTACTCCCCGGCACCCCACCAGCCTCTCTCTGCCTCACCAAGACCTGCACGAAAGTCATTCCCAGCACGCTCACCACCACCTATACCAGAGCGTATGGTCGAGCACCGTCGGTCACGTGACGACCACGACGACAGTCTACTTTACCACATCGACGTGGTATGTAACGACGCCTGGGTCGACCAAGGCGTTGTCCACGCAGTTCATCACGGCGACGGTCTGGCCTGCTGCGATCAGTGATACGACAATTGTGGTGACACAATACGCCACGCCTGCACCGACGATTTGCAGTTAAGGCAGTGTAGCAAGCGTGGGCTCTGGGAGCGCCCGGTCTGCCGGGACTTATATTTATGTGTACTACAAGTTCTATAAATTATATACCATCCGTATTTGAGATACCCGTATTTTGCCACATCGCATCCTCGTTGCCCTGGTGCTGCTTTTTGTGATAGCGGGGACGCGAACGGGGCTCGAGCCGCTATTAATAGGCTCGTATCGGATGATAATGAGAAGCGAAGAGAAACGCTCGCGCAGCACCGGATACACGGCTCGCGAGGTTGTTTCAATCCCGACCAGGGCAGGTGCCGAGCAAGGTTTCCGTTCTGCGGCTCTGTCGTAACGAGCTTCCGGGGACGTAGTGTAGTCCGTGCACCCAAGTTGCAATAGGCACTGTCTCGGGCGAGAGCTGATCTGGCACACAGGATCACAGAGCGCACCAATGCCAGGGTTTGCAAACGAATAGGCAGGTTGTGTCGGGCAATTTGGTGCATTTATGTGTGTGCACACGTAGTTTTACTAAAACCACTACCCCATATTGGTATCTAAAAGGCTGGGGTGGTGATACTAGCAATGCCGAATTGCCAGGTGTTGACGGTTACACAACCTGCTTAGTCCAGCTTCAACCGCAACCTCGCTGCACTCATCACCGCACTCATCACTAGTAGTACTAGGCACATGCACACAGGCGCGCCGAGGCAGGTTCACCGATCCTTTCTCACCGCGGATGGATTCCAGGCTAACCCGTTCGATAGAGATCAATAGCCAACTTCCGGTTATGTATCGGGGCTGCGATAGCAGGACAGCTTTTGCTGTCGGATTGGGTATCCGCCGTTCACATAAACACTCCAATCCAACACGCCGCACAACTCAGCCGCTAGTCCGGGTGCATCGCGCATCGTCTCAACATGGCAACTCTCTTCCCTGCTGTTAGGGTTTTGAAAACTGGAATTCCGGGCAGAATGGGAAGGCGGCGGTTGACAGGCCATGCTCCTAGACACGATCCAATGCCAACCTGCCGTCTTGGTATAGTATCTCTCGTAAGTTACACCAAACTATTAGCTACAACAGATGGGCTTATTCGGCTACTAGTATGCTCGGTAACTTTATATTTAGCCCCAGGCGACGATTTTGCACTTGGAGGCTGACTACTGGGAGATTTGACACCCCGGCGCCCCGGTTACACTAGCTGGAGATGATTGCGGCGGCTGCACCGACATCTATGTCTCTTCCTGGTTGAGGCTTCGTTCTTACTCGCTGCTGATACAAGCAATTGACTAGTACTATACCTGCTAGTATATCTTACGTAGCACAGTGCTTCTGACCTCCCCTGCCGGCTACTCTCACTCTGGCGCGCGCGGATTATACCCGTATAAGAAAGGAGGCTGTTCCTGGTGCAAACATCGTCCTGCGCCAATACCACTGGAGTTGAGAATCCCGCGCATAACCAGCGGTAATCGGCGAACCCTTCACAATCGATATCAGAAAACATCCGGGGCGTGGTGTGTTATTCACGAGTCGCATCTACGTGATGCCAGCACTCCTCGGCGAGGCTAAGGCGCTTTCCCGCCGTGCAGATGGCGACCTCTGCACAGCCGTCAACCAAGCTAGTGAGCATGCCTCCTGGTATCGTACCCATTTGGAAGCCGGGCTGACACATCTTGTCCTCTGGTTAGGCGCAATCGTTGGCGGTAGGCTTTACTTCGCTATGGGGACCTATACATTCGCAGACGGGCCCGCCCAGTCCCGCCGTACGTCCATATAGCTGAAGTCTTATCGCGAATGCCTCATCTAACAATATCGCTTGGCGCATTCAGAACGAAAACTCTTCTCCATCCCGCTCAACGAGTCCTTCAATGCGCATACAGTCCTCAGCAGCAACTCGTTCACGTCTATCGACCTCCCTTCCGACAACGGCTTCCCCTATGACTCTGACACCGGTATCTTTTTGTATACCAATACCACGCTGTGGTTTTATGAGCCGGATTACGTAGGCTCTAGCGCTACCAATATATGGACGTACAATGCGCAGAACGACACTTTTGCACAGGTCACGGTTAGCGGGGGGGAGAATGTGCCCTTGCAGGTATATCAGGGCGGGTATGCCAGCGACCCGGCGACTGGGCGGATGTATTATACCGGCGGGTACCGGAATTCACAGAAGCGGAAGAAGAGGAAGGAAAAGCGGGGGCGCGAGCAAAGTATGGAGGTTACGCTGGAGAAGAGGGTGCCAAGCCCACCATGGATGCAGGTGCTTGATGCGAGTGGAGGAGATCATTCGGCGCAGTGGCTAGAGGGTGCCGGCGGACCGACATTACTGTATGGGACATTGAGCTATGTGCGGTACGGAAAGAAGGGGATTTTGGTCGGCTTTGGTGGCGTCAACGTGAGTCGTTCATATACATATATTGGGCTATGGTTTCCTACAAGGGGAAATAGAGTATAGACGCTGACTGCAACGGTGTTAGCCCGATGACCATTCGCAATTTGAGGACCCGCGGGTCGGCGGCTATCGCAACATGACACAAATTTTTGTCTTCGATATTGACTCGCAGAAGTGGTAAGTAGAACACACACCATAAGCCTACGGAGTAGAGGTTAACTTGCGCTTTGTAGGCACACAGTTAGAGCCACTGGTGGGCGCGGCATATCCGACATCCCCGACAGTCGCCTCAACTTCTGCGCGGGAGTTTCTTCCGCGCCCGACGACTCCTCTTTTCAAATCACCATTTATGGGGGGTACAAGCTCTCCAACGTCGCACCTACAAATAGAGTCCACGTGCTCACGCTACCGACGTTCCAATGGCTGGACGTCACACCTGTGAACCAGGCACTCGGTGACGGTGACTACGGCCGACAGACGCCGCGGTGCCTTATGTGGAAGGATGCGCAGATGATCATACTCGGCGGGACAATACAGGGTAACCACAAGTCGAACAATACGGTGGTGAACACGGCGGCATGTAACGCGACGCATCCACCGATCCTAGTGCTCGATACGACAACTTTTGAATGGAAGGACACATTCAACCCCGATCGGACATACAGCCAGCCGCAGAGGGTCTATCAGCTGCTTGGCGGAGAGTAAGTGACGTACCCAGGGGCTGGAACCGTCTCCTGTATAATAGGGAGAGTTGCTAACTGGGTGCGACGCAACAGCTGGAGGGGGTATAACAAGCTGACGGGTCCGAAGGGCGGCTTCAACAATTCCGAGCTGGCGGATATATTCTCCACAACGGTCAAGCGGGTGGACCAGCCGGTGGCATTCCCTGCCCTCTCACCGTCGCCGCTGGGCGACCCACAGGCTCCATCCAACGTGGGCGCTATTGTGGGCGCGTCGGTCGGCGCCGTGTTCGGAATTGTAGTGGCCGTGGCGCTGGCGTGGTGGTTTTTCAAGAGGCGGCGGGAGATACCAGATATCCCAGGAGCGGCTCACGGGCAATTTGGGAAGCCAGAACTGGATGGGACGGAGCGGTCGCAGGCGCAAAAGTACGGCCCAGGCAAATTCCAGTCGTACGAGCTGTTGGGCACTGTGCCAGCGAATATCCACGCGCTGGACACGATGTTTGAGCTGGACTCCACGAGTACAGCGGCGGAACTGGCCGCGGGGAAGTCCCCAATCGGAGAGCTGCCGGAGAGGCCTCTTTTATGATACCCATTTGCATTGTCCCGGTGCGCATCTGCATTTAACTCTCCAATTATATCTCCTTCCATCCGAATTGCGTGCAATGCCCAGTACGTCAGGCACCACCACTGCGCATAGACGCCTTCCGCGGCGCATGGATCATGCCGCGATCTTTCCAGGCGCGGCGTTTACGGGGATAAGCTGCGATGGCATCGCGGCCTCGGCAAATCGGCGCTGGGCGGCGGGCGGGCTTCGGTTGGCCTCGGCGTAATGGAAAGAAAAGCAGTCGGACGTTCCCCACGACCAGCAGAGCTCTCGCGCCTGCCAAAAACGGCGCCCTGCTGTGCTCTCTTTTCTGCTCTCTCTTTCTCTCCACGCATCTCCATTTTCCAATCCAACCTCCTCCTCCTCCATCATCATCTTCTTCTCCGCGTGCACAAACAGAATCGATGTAAAGGCTGGCACTTTCCCCTGCATGTGACACGACCCGATGAGCTGCGCTGTTTGACGCCGCCCGACGTCACTTTCACCAGTTTGCCAATTTCGCACCTTCCTCGCTTCGCTTCCACTTCTCCTAACCACCACGATGAGCCTGAGCATGCCGCAGTCCCACGATGGACCGCGGTTACTTCCCCAATCGACAAGCACGGCGGTAGCGAGCTCCCCGCGGAGCACGCAGTCGCTCGACTATGTCCTTCGCAGCGGGCTGGCTGGCGGTCTCGCCGGATGCGCCGTACGTTCCAATCACCCTCTCGGTCTTCGACATCGGCATCGACTGACTTACTCGCACCTCTGCAGGCAAAAACTTTTATCGCACCGCTCGATCGCGTCAAGATACTCTTCCAGGCATCATCACCGCAGTATCAAAAATACGCAGGCTCCTGGTTCGGCTTTGCGAACGCCGTGCGCAGCATATACTCGCATGATGGGGTCCTGGGCCTGTTCCGTGGGCACTCGATGACGCTCTTTCGGGTGTTTCCCTACGCGGCCGTCAAATTTGTTGCATACGAGCAATACCGCGCCCTCCTTATCACCAGCAAGGACCAGGAAACGATACTACGGCGGACTCTAAGCGGCAGTTTGGCAGGTCAGTTCCCACAACCCTCTACCACTCTATCGCACAAGGGCTAACCTTGGTTTTGACAGGTGTCACCTCCGTCTTCTTCACATACCCGCTCGAGGTCGCTCGAGTCCGCCTCGCATTCGAGACGAAAAAGAACTATAGGTCTTCTGCATTCACCATCTTCCGCCAGATGTACCACGAGCAGCCCGGAAGAAGAATACCGCAACAGACCACCCTTCCGCCCTCTTCGAGCACCGCATACAACATCGCCCGCACAGCTACAACCGCCGCCTCCGCCGCCTCTACAGCAACTCTCGACGCACTGCCCACGCCCGTCATCTCGCCGCTATCCGGGCTTGCAAACTTTTACCGCGGCTTTGTGCCGACCCTCCTCGGCATCCTTCCGTACGCTGGCGGCTCCTTCCTCGCACACGACGTGATGGGCGACTTGCTCCGTTCCCCGCGGTTCGAAAAGTACTGCGTTGTGCCCAACTCAGCGGCGCCTGAATCGTCACGGTCAGAACTGCCATATAGTCGGTCACAGAAGAGCAAGCTCAATACGTGGGCGCAGCTGTTTGCCGGCGGCTTTGCAGGGCTGATAGGGCAGACGGCGAGCTATCCGCTAGAGATCATTCGGAGGCGGATGCAGGTTGCCGGCGCCGTCGGCGATGGGAGGGCGCTGGGGGTGCTGGAAACAGCTAGGATGGTGCACATGGAGCGCGGTATCAGAGGGTTTTACGTCGGGTTGAGCATTGGGTTCATCAAGGTGGTGCCAATGGTTGCGTAAGTACATCTAATTCTGGTTGAGGGCGCAGACGGAGTAAGCTAACTGGCTGTTTAGCACGTCGTTCTTTGTGTATGAGCGGAGCAAATCCTATCTGGGAATATAGGATGTCAAGGAGTATGAGTAGGGGGGTTGGTGATGATTATTGCTGTGAAGGCGTTTCCTGGCGTCGAAGTTTTGCGGTTGCTCGTGATTGGCGAATCTATATACTATACCTAGTCTTGTCTACTTGTGGGGTCTCAGTCAACGTGGATACGCCTGCGTCTCGGGGGTAAATGCAGTCGCTTTTTCTTTCAATAATCGTGTTGGGCTACAAGCGTCGGGAATCATTACGGCTGCGACATATGCCCATAGCCTAGCTAACATGCATGGCCATACGTTCATTCAGTAGCTTCGCCTGGGTCTCGACGGGCTGCGTATCAAGGGTCATGGATCTAGATAAAGACTACTAGACAACTTGACATGATTATTAGAAAGTTCATACCGCACCATGATGTTAAGCTAATGTTCGGAATCTGGCATGTAGAACTGCAGACAGTCTGTACTTCTCTTTTACCACCTCCCCTGTCCCTGTATAGCTTGGGGATTAGTCTCAGCTCTCGTCCATGTCAATCGCTTTTTACTGCGCTCTTGCATATATGCCTCTGAAGGGCAATGCTACGATGACACTCATGCTTCTTGGCGCTTTTTCACACCCTGCAAATGCCAAGTAGCATGCTCAGAACGGACCATACATACCAAATTTGGATGGGCAGAGTCTAATGCTGGCACACCGTATGATTATATATCTGCAACACAAAATAGAGATCGCTATTTACACATATCTGAGGGTAAAAATAATGCAAAAAAACAAGTCCCGTTCTATTAGAGTTTGGTGTGCGTGCCATTAGCGTCAATTACCGCCTGGCAACTCTCCGGCATACTTTCGACGACGCGTGCAACTTTCCGGCTGAATCCCATACGTTTTAACGCGGAGCGTATAACGTATTCTCCAAAGACACCATCAAAAAGTCGCTTGGAAAGCTCCAAATAAGTCATTCTCCGGCCCTCTTTAGTCGACGTAACAAAGAGCTCCAACTCCCGCTCTTGTTCAGGCGTCATTTTAGTAGGTCTACCCCTTCCGCGTTCCGCTGTTTTTGTGGCTGTGCGAATAGCTCTCTCAATTTGACTTTTTGAATAACCGGTGACTCGCTGAATTTCAGAACAAGAGAAGTGAGCATCGAAACAAAGAGTTCTGATACGTTCTTTTTGCACACAAGTGAGTTGCTTGATTCCGGTGCTACCAGGAGGACGGGCCATGGCTGTAAATCGTGATGACAGATGGTATTATTGAAGTAATGGGCACAATAATTTCATTGTAATGATTTGGAAGAATAAGGACGTTATATTTATTGTTCATTTTCATTCAGGAGTCTCGCATTATTGCCTATTTTGGTTGTTATGAAGCGAGGCTATCTGCGCACGGACAGCATCGGTACCGGACAGGGACATTATTTTTTTGCCTGCAATTATGTACATTGGTTGTATATACATGGTGTGATTACTTCGTCGATGCCCAACTTGGGAACATGCGCTACAGCACACAATGAACAATAGCATTGGCAACAGTTCCGCCATTATATGAAATAGTGTGTCAGCTGATGGTATGGGATGCATGCTATTTTGATATGCAGTGTAATCACGCTCCGTTTTGACATTCATGGGCACGCGGTTGTAAACATCAGAGCCTTTCGGGCGTCCCTTCGCCTTCAGCTTTACAGGATTCTATATCTGTGCTGCTCATCTCCTCTATCAAAGAGTATAACTTCATCTCCAACACAACACGCTCATCGGCAGGCAATTCCCTCAATTTTGCACGTACTCTCGACAGTATATCGTTGCTTTTCAGCACTCTATACGAATCAGCGGGCATCTTGATTTTCATTGGATCAAGATGCCGCGGGGGATGCAAATCCGCTGTCCGCACGTTGGATGTTGTCACGCTGCTTGCGATTGCGCGCTCTGTTGCGGGTAATGATGTACAAGCAGAGTGAACGCTATCCGGCATTGCATCGTGATTATGTGTTAGATTGGCAGTAAACAATCTATACGAGAATCCGGTGGGCAGGGATTCGCGGAAAATCACCAGTTCGAAGCGACAATTGGTGCGTTTCGATGATATCTTCCGAATACCCTTAGACGTGGATGCATTACGCGATTGTCTGAGGTTGCAGCCGAGGTAGCAGGTCCGTACAAGTTGATTTCGATCGCGTTTTGTACGCGTAATTGATAGGGTGCAACCGTTCGCGCGCGAAACGGTTTGTATTTCATGTAATAACGCATCGTACGATGTATATTGCGTGGTGGGATATGATAGGGCTGGCATATTGCCGGTGGCGGTTGAATATTACGTGTAAAGGTGCAGACGTGTATGTATGTATGTAGAAGTGTCTGTATATTGCAGAGGCTACCATCATAGGGGTTCGGTTTTGGTGTTGTGGTTATTTTGATTATCATTTTCATGCTTACATAATACGCTAGTATTGTATCTACACTATACGAAATTGGTGAAGCATTGGCCCCCTTTGCGATTTCTTTTTGCGTTCTGTCCTGTATTTTGCTTTTTCTGCGTTCTGCAAAAGCTGTGCTCCCGCTTCCCACATGGCCACAGCTCAAAGAGGTTCCCATTCAAAGAAAACCCTATCCGTTAGCCAGGCTATATATGCCAAACGGCCGAGCAAGGCCGAGTGCCTTGCAGCGGCAGCTTTGCAGTGGCGCAGCTAAACCCCCGCGGAAGTGTAACACCAACACACATCCCTGGAGCTAGCCAATCACCTCGTCTCTCTCCATCACCAACCTCCCCGTCGGCATCAACCGAGCCTTCACGCTCCTCGCTTTGATCCGAGCCCTCGTACAGTGGCCTTCCCTCTTCTCACTACTACGGCCAATCATTCTGTAGTCACTTCCCCGCGCTTATTAGTTACTATTATAGCTTCCTTTCTATACGCACTCCTCGTGTTCTCTTGATGCCTTTTCATGACATTCCTCTTAAGGCTCTCTTGACAGTCTACTGACTCCTAGGTGAGAAAGGAGATGACTTGCCTCTGTTACGCCCCGAGAGATTGCCTACTAGTGATAGAGGGGTTGGCGGGCTGAGGGGACAGTATATATAAACTATAGATTCTACCTTATAAGCAACCCTTAAATAGGAGATTGGACGGCTAGTGTAGCCTCTAGGATTATCAGGCTAAAATCTCCTTCTCTAGCTGGGTCTCCGCTGTTAAAGCCGTACATCTCGAAAAGCCCGACCCTCCTCGCAAGATGTACTGCTCCTCTCTGCCTGGTCGAGGTAATGCATGTTATGGTGTAGAAGCGTTGCCAGAACAAGGCTCTCAGCCTAGTCTCTTGAGGAAGAAAGATGAAATTGTCAGCTGTCAGGACGCCGAGCAAAGTCTCAAGGCCGCAGAATGATAATCCAAAGGGGCCAGTGGTAGCGCCCGCCCAGTCAACCACACCGCAGATTTCGCCATTTCGGGCATCCACGTGCATGTTCATTTCCATCAACTCGATATGATTGAGCACCTGGGGGTAGTCTGGTGCAAAGAGGTCTGCCAACCGGTCGCAGACCTGCCGCAGCTCGGCTTGGAGGCGTTGAGGGAGGGCTCTTGCGAGTTTGGCCAGGCGTTCTTGGTGGCCCTCGCGCAGCTTAGCAATATCGCACTGCCTTGGTGCGTTCATGCCGTCGAGCCAGGCTGACGCCATGAATCTGCGCTTGCCAACGTTAGAACGTCAATCAAGATGTCATCTCTGGGGAAATAAAGAGAGGGGTCGCCAACGAACTCAGCAAAGTGCTGGACTGTGACAGCCAGATGAGACGTCTTATCCGGGGCAAAGAGATCTCGCTGAACTACCGAAAACGGGTCCCCAGGAACTGCGTCCATCAAATACACCTCGACATCGCAAACCCGGTCAATCCTTTTGCAGCTGGGAACAAGTCTTCCGTATGTCTTCTGCGCTTCGGCGACCAAGCGGACATCTAGGGGCGACCTAACGTCCCGGAACTGGACCACCTTGGTCTTTCCCTTGACGGTGTAGCTTGTTTCACCTTGAGCAATCGTAGGAGCTACTTCTTCTCCGATCAGTGCTGCAGCATACTTGTGACAGACCGATACTGCCAGCTGCGGATGCTTGACAAAGAATTGTCGGATCTGATGCTTGGAAAGCAGCAAGAGGCTATCGCGGGTAGGAATTTGCTGTAGGATATCCATGGTGCGCGCGATAGGGGGAGGGCCGTGTGGCCGGAGAAAGCCAACACTCGCGATCGAGGAGGACAGGGATAGGCGAGGCTTGTATGATAAGCTGGGATACAAACCTGGAACCGCCGGACGTAAGCTAATGAAGTGGGTAGCTATCGCAGAAGCAGTCCAAAGTCCTGGCGCGGCCCTGGCGCACCCCACGTGTGGGAGGAATATGGTCCATCTCACATCTATCTCGCCGTAGATCTTGGCGATTCTCGTTTCTGCTCATAGCGAGAAGATCCAGCTCATAGCTGCCTCGCCCTCCGCCTTGCAATTACCTCACGGTCACCTCATTCTCTGCATGGTAACTTTGCATATCCGCAGCTGAATCCTCTATAGTTTATGGTGTTCCAAAACGCTCAAAAGCCCCCTAGACTTTTTGCATTGTGTATATGGTGTAGTGAATGCACTATATACAATAAATGATGTGCATCCACTAGCTAGATATCCAGGACCCACCCGCCAAAGTACTCAAACTTGTGAAACTGATGTCCAAATTTGGCATGTGAAAATTTGGCAATATTTGCTTATATTTTTTGCCACTTCCACACGTCCCCGTGGCCCGCCTGCGTCCCCGCACAGCTTGAGGATTAGCTCAGGGCGATTATGGGCATATTCCCCGCTCCCGATTTCAGCTCCTGTTTCTTTCAATTGCTTTTTGCTGCACCCCCCATATGCGCCCGTGAAATCTTTGTGTAATTTTTTGCGTTATATCCTTCTACTTTGCTTCTTCTGCGCTCTGCAATACGTATGCAAGGCTGTACTACAATCTTTCATAACCTAGTACTGAGGTTTTTTCTCCAAAATACCATATAGGTGGCCTTTCTGCGTATGCTAGCGTAGTTAAAAGAAGAAATTTTCGGGCCTCTCTCGGGAAGGAAGCCGACGGAGTCCCAACATCAGATGGAAATGCTCAAAGGTTTACGGCCAGTTCTAGACCGATCAACTACTTACTTTTGCAACTCTAACTTATCCACATGCACCTATCTTTGCGATATTTTTAGGACATATACGTTTTTGGATTATGCAGTAGATTTAAGGCGCACTTTATGCCAGTGCCATGCTGACGAGAGATATATGAACTTGTTATTTTTCACAAATATTTAATCTTCTCGCACTTTGACCAACTGATTGGCTGGTGGGTTTCCTTGTGATAGGAAATACCTAAAGCCCACATTGTTTCTTAAAAAAAGTTGAAGTGTACGTGTGACGATGTGTAGCAAACGGGCACAGGCAGATGAATTACGAAAGACGTATATGCCCTTAGGCCTGAATACATAGGTCTTCCTTGAGGTCCGTTGGATAAAAGCCGTTTGGGGTGCAATAGTGGTATCAAAAGCACAGCGCGTTATTTCGTACAAGCAATGGGCATACAGGATATCTTCTAGGCTCAAAAACAGATATAAACAAAAAAAGCAATATTGTGGTATTTGTTACAGGCCCGCTAAAAACCCCCAACCCATTAAAAAAAGAAATGAAGATGCATTGACAAGGGAAAAAAAAAACCGTTTTGTTCATGTATGTTCTTTTTTTTTGGTTGGTTTTTGTTTTGATCTTCTTGATCTTTTTCTGTACGGAAATATACAAGGAATGCTGAACCAATTAATAAGCAAGTACAATAACGAGCAGAACATCGGTTTGTGCGAATCCGGCATCAACATGCAACAAGAGAACCTACCCGTCGTCTCTAATTGCCGAACCAGGTCTGGATATACACCATCCCGTCACCTCACGGGCACGGCCCAGTAGCCCGTTATGGCCATATATTCATATATGAAAACCTACACCGTAATTGCCTGCGAACAAGCAGCTGGGGTTAGTTAAGGCAGTCCGCAATCGTCACTGCCGTTCGTCTGCTCCCCACTGTCGGACCGCTTTCAGCCTTCGGGAGGGCCGGGCCAATTGTTACATTCTCGCCCGCGTCTGTCTGGGGGCTCCTCTTATTCATTCGTGCCTGTCTATTGAGCCTCTTCTTCTCTCGTCGATCGAGCTGGGTGATTGCCCATTTGAATAGCCAGAGATGATCTCTTGTAGCCTTCCGGCCCTCGTTTTGTGTGGATGCCAGCATATCTGAGATAATCAGTCGGTGGGCGGGGCTCATAGGCGTATTTGTGACAGCTTCAAGAAATAGTGTGTATGTCTCTTCGATAACATCTTCACCCTGCTGGGAGAAAGTTTTGATGAATCTGTCGATGCCCTTGCTTTGAGCGAGCGCTTTCCGAGCGCAAGTCTGTAAGTTGACCGGTGTGCGTTGGAAGGCACACTCATACATTAGGATTTGAACTCTTCTTTTCAATGTGAAAGTTTTGCTACTATATTTTGATGGTTTATATTGCGTGCCTTGGTGATTTGAAGGATGGGGCCAATTTTTACGGCCGTCCAAGAACCTGTTCTTTCTTTGTAGTACTTGTCGTTGAAAACAGCGGAGACGACTTTTCCCGTAATAGTTTGGCCCTCGCGGACTCGAGGCTTAAAGATTTGAGGTGGTGACAGGAAACGTTCAGTTTCGGACGGAATAGGCGCCATACTTGCTATATCGCAAGTCGGCGAATATAAAAGAGTGGATGTTTACCCAATTATGGATGAATAATGATCGGGTTAGAACAAGATTGATGTGGGAAGTTTCAATGCCAAATGCGTGTTGGACTTCTAGTCCGAAAAATGTCGTGTGCCTGGCAAAGAACACAATGCAATAATTTTCGTTTTGAGAAGAATACAAACGGGATAGTAGAGGCGGTACGAAAGGAGATGTGATACGCCTTTATATAAACATACCCTGGCTAGGATACAACATGAAGGAACTGATTAACCTGTTACCATGATATTTTAAATCTGCTTTACTACGGCTCCAACATTTACTCCACTATGAAACGTCATAAGGCTAGTTAACTAGTTGCCGGTGTCCGGGTTCGGGGGGACTATGTCCGAGCAAGCGGATCTTTCCGTCTAGAGCTACCCACAGATGCCCCTCAACCTCGCTAGAACGATATTAAGACGCATCCGCTGCAAAGCCAACCCCGCTAGATGATCAGCGGCATGCATGCATGCCACTAGCTCAGAGTAAGTACATATAATATACGGTTGGGCCGCCACTAACTCATTGACAGACACATACGTAAGCTTTCTACCCTCGACGCCTTGTGTAACGTATCAAACTACAAAGCCAAGCTAATATTACTACCGTATTCTGCCTCTCTTCGGGGAACTCTCGGGTTCCCGCGTTATATTGTTCCTATACTATAACCTTGCTCTTCCCTTCTCTCCCCAGCTAACCCCCCCCTCCCCGTTTCAAAGAGTACAAGATGATGTCCCGCCGGGGAAAGTTGACGAGTAATGTTCAACACGGCTTGGTCGTCCAATGCTCGCTTGAGACATGCATCGGCAAACTAGCGCGAAAGGGCTATATTATTCTATCTACAGAAGTGCATTAAATTTGATTTATTTTGTCTTGGATGACTCTGGCAGAGTTCCCCACATGCACGGAGGCGCTCTCCTGATCCCTTTGTGCCTCCTACTTTCAACTATGTCGGCCAGTACGACAATAACATGAAGTGTCGAGCCAACCGTGAGTCAAGTCTTGCGACCGAACACGACCCGGGGCTAGAATCCTGCAAAAGCTAGCTGCAGCCGCTATCCCGTTGTTAGTTTCAATCATGCTGCCCAGATTGCGACCATGGTATTCTGCTGCGGGAACGAAATCGGCAATTTTGCCTAATGTAAAAGTCATATCGAGGTCCATTCTAATATCTGGCAAATAAAACTGACAGTTTGCCATCAGCGTCCCCTGCGTGCACTATCTATAGCCTGCCTTGGATTCAGCTTCGGGCCTTCAAGGGCGAACACCTCTCCAACGTACAACGGCAATTTCTGTCACATCAATTTGAGTTTCTATCTGCGATAATCGAGAATTACGAGTACAAATGGATGTCGACGGCATTCGCACATCTTCAGGTCATCCTGGGGCGTTTGTAGAGCTGCTCGGGAACTGCGCAAGCATCCCACTGTAATAATACGGCCTTCAATACACCCAAACGAAGGCAGGCATGGATATGCGTATCCTAGGGCGTGGAGTATCTTCATATGAAAACACTACCACATCCTACAAATAACTTTTAGGCTTGCCTGCTTGCCATAGGTATCATTATCATATCTTGATTATTGTCGTTGCTTTGCCAAGCATGTTTAGGATATACATGTATACATACGATAACACTCTTTTCATGACTGAACGCTTCCAAAGAAGAGCTCCTCTCTACGACACCGGTCCTCTATTGGCACACGTATGAATATATATGTCACATTGCGGGGTTTAATCTTATAGATGGTTCTAGTGATATTGCAGCACACAATACCTTCCATTGGGGCTTGATTCCCTGATCTCAAGCATCTCCGTTCCGAGATCTCGACTTATATCAGTAGGAGCATGCAGACAGCAGGATAAATACATGACAGTCCGTGCATCCCTCCCTGCTTGCACCTTTGGCTTCCCGTTCCCCTATATACGGCTAGGGTCTGGGCCGCGCTGCCAAGCTGCCGGTTCCTTTTTTTATTGACCAATTCTGCAATCCGTTCCGTGTCGGGCGTTCGCCAATGAGACAATCGGGCCGCGCATGCATATTTATCTATATGCGGGTGCCTCACTTGAACTAGTGCGAGTGCGGGCCAGTTCGATCAACACACATTACCGGTATCAGCCCCGAATACGAAATATATATCCACTGGTGGATAGCTTTATTGGCATGTTTTTCTATAGATATCGACCTAGTCCGGTCCCCGATGCCGCAAAATCCCTTACCCTCCGTTTCGAGCAGGGTGTTTAAGAGCCTCCCGCCGATGATTTGCATTTTGCAGTGAAATATCACATTTATATTCGATATATTATACGCTAATCCACACCCCTGCACATTTTTCTTTTGTACCCTCGGAAAGTTTTAAGCCTTGCAATTGCAACGCGTGATAAGTTTCGAACCGAGGTTGGTGTGTTGTCCTGACGTCGATGCGTTGCATGCAGGGATAAATAAGCTCGAGGCTAATCCTAATCGGAATTGACGCCAGAGTTGAATTAAGTGGGACATCTACCTCCTTGTTTGTCCTGTTTTTAAGTGTTTCCAGCGATCTGGTGCAGTTCAACACTGGAAAAGAATAAGGATATCGAAAATTAGAAAACAAATAGAACCCGGGATGAAGAAATCGAAGAAAAAAACGGAGAGAGCTGGGGCAGAAACCTGATGAAGGACAAACGCATAAAAATCCAACAAAAAGATAAGAACAACAATATCCAAGAAAAGATTCGTAACGCAAAGAAGGATAAAGAAGCAAGTTCAATTAGAAGAAGTCGAGTGAAGAAGCCGGAGTGAAACGAAACGAGACGGAGAAAACGAAAAAGAAACCTGACACCTGGAAAAAAACCACACCTGTATCTCAACATTCGAGACGCTAGACCAAAATATCCATCCTCTACATAATCTAGAACGAACATATGGGTAGTCCCACACCAGCCGGGACCCACACGGGCAGGCAACGCTACCCATATTCCATTCTAGGCCCCTCGCTAAGGTCTACCCCGGTCGATTCATCAAACGAGTTCAAGTGTCAAGAATTATAATGTTATGGCGCAGTCTACCCGACATGCGCAATCCATCAATGCCAAGGCTGGGACGGCTGGACGTGCAGATGGGTGACGATAAGCTTCCTCAGGCGTTTTGTACTAGTGTGCGTGTGTAGCTCTATCAAAACTACTTCATTGGGTGGGAAGATCAGACCTACATTTAATGGAATATACAAATTTGATCGTAGAGCCCTAGGATTCAAAAAAAAAACGGAACGAGAAAAAACCGAAAGGCTGAACCACCTTGCAATTGGACATGAAGCCAACTCTATCAGCAGGAGGATATGTCATACGCTAAGACCTGTAGCCTCGCGACCACACCCTATAGCAACCCGCCATAGCGATACACAACCAGGTAAGCCACCATAATTGGTATACATACATGCATAACAGAGCCTGAGAGCTTCGGCTGACACGTACGCTGGTGAGGTCTGTTTCAGGAGCTTTATGCATGCTGGGCTCAAGCTCATAGGCCCATGCCAAGCCCTTACGACTGACTCTGTTCCCTTCTTCTCTTCGAGCCCTGACGCTCTTTTTTCTTTTTTCCGCTTCTTTTTTCGCTCATACACCCCCTTCGCTTGGCCCTAAACCAGGATCCACAATCAAAGGATTGTGATACAAAAAATGACCCGTTGCTTGCATGAAGAGTATCCGTCACAGGATACTTCATGTCCCTTCCTGTTACCTCTTTCCTGCTTTTTTTGGTAGCTGCTTTTTCATTTGGTAACCCCCGGTGTTTTTGTTTGGCGGTTTCTTCTTTTAGTTGAGGTTGTTCGTTTGTGTTAGTGGCAACGGTAAGATGGAGGATGAAGTGGAGAGGGGAGGAAGATTTCCCTCCCTCATCTCTATTGTTTCTATCTATCCAATGGTTACTAATGCATATAATTAATAGCAACCTGATATACGTATGATTGCGTTGACAACCGCAACGCAACTCTATATCGCTACATCTAACAGTTTGTCGTTCTTTTGGGTTTTTGTTTTCGGTCTCTTCTTTTTCTTTTTCTCCTGTTGCAAAGTTGCTATCACTAACGACATAAGCCTCCTGACACCTTTTGACACTGAAACGTGCAACACTATCCACTTTTGTGATCCAAGATAACGGGGCGGAATGAGATGCTAATTCTCGATAAACAGAAATGGCGGAACTATCAAACCCGTTGAAAACAACGATATAAGGTACACCAAGCCATACGTTCCCAGTCAACAATTCACGCATTCTGAGATACTCAGAGCCTTCCGCCTGCTGCAGCTGCGGGTTACGTGGACAGCTGTGAGGGCGTCGTTTGAGAGAGCTGGGTCAACCTCCTCGCTCCCATCTATGCCCTTCCGACCGGCGAGCCTTAGCCGGGCCGTTCTGTTCCGCTTTTTCTTTTCGCGACGATCGAGCTGGGCAACAGCCCACTTGAAGAGCCAGAGGTGATCTCTAGTTGCTGCTCGGTCGCCGTTCTCTGTGGAAGCCAACATGTCAATAACAACTTGACGATTTTCCGGGCACATGGGCGTGGTTCTGAGGGCGTTCAGAAAGAGCAAATACGACTCTTCGATAGCAGGTTCGCCTTGGTCCCCAAAGCTTTTGATGTGAGGGTCGATGTTTTTGCATTCGGCAAGCGCAACTCGGACGCACTCCTGGATGAGGGTCGGCCTATGTCAATAACGAACCGCCTCGGGGACGTGCTTTGTATATTGAAGATTGGTAGCCCAATCTGGTGTGCAAGTACCTTGAGGTTCTGGAGGATGGGGCCAATTTTGATGGACTTCCAGTCGCCCGTTTTGTGTGTGTAGTAACCGTTGTTGAAAGCGTGAAAGACTGTCCGTCCAGTGAGTGTCTGCCCTTCGCGCATTTTGGGCTTGCGAATCTGCGGCGGGGTCGACGGCATGGGGCTGAAGGCGAAGTAGCCTCGGCCGAAGAGATGTTCGAATATGAACTTATACACGTACGGGCACTAAAAGGAGAGATGTGTAGAAATCTAGATGGCACGGTGGCGATAGCCCTTTTATTTATACTAGACATCCAAAGCTGAAATTTAAGAGACACCGCAGTACCATATATGCATGCGCGGTCCATCGTAGTGGACCGCTGGTGCTCGATCGATGTTTAAGGTACATCAGAGGCGCTCGAGGCTTCGCGGAGCTCGGAGGCGAGAGTCCGGGGACCGGATCACTCCAGTAAATAAAGACCTACGCGTTCTCCAGTTGGTCAAAGTCTTCTCTAAGTTAATGAGGGGTGCCTCATCTAGCTTCATTCCGGGGCCTATCTCAGCAAGTTGTGATATCGCAAACGATATTCGCCACGAAGGACGAGGCATAATGAACGGAGAAGAACTGTTGTCCCAACCATCGGCGGCTACTGACTGTACTGCGCGCCAGCCTTCAGGACCCCTCCAAGTGCAAATACATTAGTGTTGACGTGTTCATGTTCCAGGAAACCGCAACTGGGAACAACAAAAACTTTACCGTCCAATAGGTTGCGCGCTGATCTCCCGTCGTGCCA
Source organism: Drechslerella stenobrocha 248 (assembly GCA_000525045.1). NCBI lineage: Eukaryota > Fungi > Ascomycota > Orbiliomycetes > Orbiliales > Orbiliaceae > Drechslerella > Drechslerella stenobrocha. The sequence continues at coordinate 415,229 of KI966427.1, read as the reverse complement.
GGCACCAGCCGCCATTGCATGCATCGGGGCATGGATGTATGCGTAGGTCACAACTACCCCGCCTGCAAGCACTTGTACTTTGTACGATCTCTGGTACTAGAAGTCTGTACGTGCGCTGGTGCATGACCCCACTCACTATGCACCATAAAACGCAAAAAGTAGGTGTGCACTTCACAAAACACGAACAGCTGTACAGTCGGATGTCGCAGAAAACGAACCGCTGTACACTGCCGATTGGCCAAAACTCCTACGAATGCTCCTCGATCGGATTCGAACCTCCACCGAACCATGATCATTTGGACCTGGCTAGGCCACGCGAACGGCTGACAGAATCAAACACTAGCTTAGTACCTTGCATTGCATACTATTGTCTCATACATAACAAAGGCTTGGCCGTCTAGTGGGGTTGCGCGCTGTAGAGATATACGCGTGGCGTTTGTCATACTTATACTGATTCACCCCCCTGTTCCACGATAACATCCACTCTGCTTACGGGGCCTGGTCTTGACCAAATTGATTGACTTGCACAAAAACGCCATCGATATATTAAAAACCTATAAATCCCCACAGAATAGTATATATACAACAGCCCAGGAGAAAAAGCAAACAAAGCCGAACAAACCACTCCCAAAAGCTGTAGGTATAAAGTGTACCAATCAAAAAACAAAGGAAATTTTTAAACCGCAATTCGCCGGGTAACAATGTCCTCCCAAAGAAGAGGGAACACTAAAAATAACAAACGTAGAAAACCCCCAACCAAGGTATATGAAAAATAAAAAGAAAGCTAATGTGGTATATCGTGCAGCTCAATCACCTCAAATCCTCCCAATCTTGGGCCTCGCACCCTTCTCAGGCCACCGCTCCCTCCCAACCACACTCTCCCTCCCAGGTCGCGGATTCATCGGCAGCCCAGTCGCTGGCACAACTCGCACGCTCGGCTTCACCGCCGCCACAAACGTCGGAAACCCACCAATGTTGATTGGAACCACTTCCCAGTCCTTCGGCGGTACAGGTGGAGGCATAGTGGCCTCGCTGTGCACGTGACGCAAACTGCTGCCGCCCACAGTCGCAGCTTTAGACCGCGCATCCGTAGAGTGACTCGTTTTGCTATTGCCGCTAGCGTTGCTAACTGCGCTCTTGCCGCTGGAGCTGTAGGCGTATCCGCCGCGCGGGGGGCTCGCCGCTAGTTCGTGCGAGGAGACTGCAGACGTATAGTTGTGCGGATGGGTTTGGATTCCAAGCCCGTGTGATTGTGAGGGAGGAGGAGGCACCGCGTGTCTACCATGTGGGGGCGGGTGTGACAGCGGAGCCCTGTACATGCTGCTGCGGACGCTATCCCGGCCGTATTTATTATACCGCTGCTGTTTGTGCTGGTAGTCCCGGCTGGCGTCGTAGCTGTAACGGTCGTCATAATCGTAATCATCATCGCCGTCGACATCGACATCGTAGTCGTCATAGTCGTAGTAGTATTCGTCGGCATCCTCGTTGCCGTCTACGCTGCTAGCGATCGTGGTCGATGATATCGGCCGTGGTCTACGCGAGTTATGCCCGTGGCCGGCTTGGCTCATCATGGAGACCCCGCGGCTCCGACGGCCGCGACGGTGGACGTCGGAGTACCTGCTTCCTCTGGACTTCCTGTGCTGTTGGGCGTGTTGATTACGGTCTGTTGTTTTTTGGCCGTTGCCAGTCCCAGTTGGGGTATCCACCGGTGTCACTGGATCGCTTGGCTTGGGGTAGACAACCTTGCCTCCCGTCTCAAACCGGGGCATTGGTGGTACCTGCATATGCCCCTGCGGGTTTGTGGGCGCTATCCTCGTCGTGGCGGTTAGCGAGGTGGACTCTCGTCGTAGTCGCTTGGGGATAAAGTATTCTGGAAAGCCGGCTGGCCTCGACGGTGGGTTCGGTGTGACATCGATGCTGAGGGCGGGTCTGGAAGGCGAGGATGAAGGAGTGTTGACGGTTTCCTCCGTCGCCCGCGACTTTGTCTTGAACGTCGAAGAAAACGCGGACTTGAAGCTAAACTTCCCCGCAGATTTTGGCTCCTCTTCTGGTGCTACTGGTGCCAGCAGGTTCGACGACGGCGAAACACCTGTAGCGTCCTGTGTGGATGTTCTCCCCGCGCTGGTCGCTCCCAGCTGCGGGCTCGTTTCCGCAACCACCATCGGGCCCGGTTCGAAGCCCTGGTACTGGTCGCCCGTCTTGATGTATTCAAAATACTCGGTCCGAACATTGCACATGGGCTGTTCGTGCTCCGGCCGCCGCTTACGCCTCCGCGAGATCCAGGCGGTCAGCAGAAATATTATCAGAATCGACCCGCAAACTGCTATGCCAAAGTACGAGATCGTGATCAGCATCGATGGCCCCTTCTCTTCTGTAGGCGCGCTCGTGGCTGCGGCATCTGAGCCTGTGGCGGTTGGCGTAGATGTTGGGATGGACGTTGCCGTCGCTATCGACTGGGGTAGTATGGATGTGGATGGAGTCGGAGTCGCTGTCAGTGTCGGCCGAGCAGCCGACAGCTGGGAGAAAATTAATAGTGCAGAGGCCAGGGCTAGGCGTCCTTGTTGCCTCGAAGCAAGTTGATATCGAGCCATGATAAAGTCGGTATCAGCTAAGACGTGGAAATCTCATGTAGCAATGTCGTTGTGCTCCCTCGGAGCTGTCTGTCCACCCAACCAGAGGTCGACAAACAATTAAAATGCTGCTAGTGTATACGTATAACCTGATCCGGTGTTGAACGTTATTGTGAATGGTAGGTACTTCGAAAGCTTCCAAGCGGTACCGATTCCAAGAGTATTATGAAAACCGAGAATGAAATGCAAATGCAAAAACAGTTGAGGTCGGAGAGCAACCGGGCGCTGTGATCTCATATATCAGGACAGTAGAAAAACACCCCTGCACAACGCCAAAGCAGTCCGTCAGTTACCATCAATACACAAAACAAATATACCTAATTATAAGGTCACTTTGTCCCCAGTGCGCCGCTAGCTTGCTTGCTTGGTCGCTGGCCACTCGCTGCCTGGTGAGGCAAGTCTCAGAACATCAGGACCGGTTAAGCAAGCGCACAGGGACCAGGGAGGCTAGTAAGCTTTGGGGACTTACCCTGCAGGAACAAATAAGAGAAAACCAAGCTAGCGAATAACAGCGACAGCTAGCGACAGAATCGTATCGTATCGACGCAGTGACCGGAGGTGCATACAGCCAAGTGCTGCAGGTAACAATAAATAAATAGATAAATCTAGCAAAGTAACCTGGCGAAAGGCTCACGAAGGAGAGAATATGACGACCCGCGCAGGGGAGATAATTAATATTGGGGCAGGATGCGGACGTTTCGCATTTGTCGAGATCCCCAATCTCCTTTGGCTCCCGGACAGGCTGCAGCTTTATGCACGCGTGTTCGCTGGGGTTATTGTGCGCAATGTCCTGTTAGCCGCAAGCTGGCTTAGCTCGCTCGCTTGCCATCCAACCGTGTGTAATTGTAATCTGGACGGACGTATGCACGTACGTTAGCTAGTCCGAGTGAAGGAAGACGGCTGAAAAACAAAAGTCTGCAGTCCAAAGCACGCCTCGTATCTTGTACCTGAATACCATACCTGCAGGCGCCCCGGACGTCGGACATCGATCCCTGGGAGCGTACACGCACGCGCATGACCTCACAATATCGCTATGGACATGCCACAGGAACGCACATGGCCTTATTGTCGTGATAGCTGCAGGCCAGGTCGTGCGTTTGATTGCTCGCCAGGCCCCGGACAGTTGGATGTCGTCGGATGCCCTGGTGATGACCGACTGACCGACTGGCCGTCCTCCGACTCTTGGAGATGCTATTCTCGTCTCGTATTTCGATGCAGCCAGAACTACGGCAAACCTGCACATTGGCCCCGCCGCGGTTGCATCCTTCTCGACGGTCAGATGATGCCCGAACGAGTATGGTGTGCTGTCTACCTGTGAGCGAAGCCCGAGAGATCGACTCCTCTGTCGCAGCAGTTAGGCTCCGAGCGATGAGACGAAAATACCTCTCCGCCAGAAACCTTCGAGAACGTCGCCTGGCGTCTGTTTGAGATCAAAGTTGCAGGGGATCCTTCCAATCCGTTGAAGCCGTCGTGATGGGATATAAATAACTGGCTGTGTTGTCGACAGCTGGTCGTTTCAAATGGCGCCTCCCGCTGCAGGATATTGACCCCGCTGCAGAACCCAACCACCACCATCCAATCAACCGTCCGACCTTCAATCGCCTCCGACGAGGGTATTTTTAACCCCCACCACCACCACCCGAGTCCACTCTGTCCGTCCATCGGACTCGCGACCGCAGGGATTGTGTCCAGAGCAAACAAACCTTCGGTCAGAACAACGCCCTCGCATTGGCTATCGCACCCCGGCGGCTGCAGATTCACGTCGGCCCTGCAGGGGCCCAACTGCCGTACCCAGCCTAGCGCTGTTTGCCCACGACGACGACAGCCATGGCCATGGTCGTGGTGACGGTTTCAGAACTCGCAGATTCAGATTACCCACGTTGATTGTTGTTCCGGCCTGGTAGAACGACGAAATACCCGGCCGTCGCACACCCCTCGCATCGAGTAGCTCTACCTACGAGTACGCCGACGCATCTTGGCTTACAGATAATATCCGGCGTCGACCAGGTTCATGGCTTCGAGACCGCCTCGTGGAGACAGGATTCATGGGCTGGATGGATGGATATGTATGTACGGAATGACGGACGTGCATGCAGGCTCTACACGTGGCCACCGCTCGGTTGCCGTGCATGGTATGAATCTCCTCGGTTCCCACGCCATGCAACCTTCGAGGTCGGTGCACCTGCCTCAGAAACTCGCTCGTCTGTTTGCTTCTATGCATACAGGCATATTGTTGTTTAAATCGACGCTCGTGCTGAATTTAATATATTAACACGGGTAAAATACCCCCGCCGATGCCCCTCTCGGCTGCCAGCTATGCACGCTTGTTTGCTAAACCGAAGCAGAGCACGCCCCAAATATAACCACTGGGGAAGGCATGAAGTGTGCAAAATAAGGCTTATGCTCAAGGGACACGGATCGGCCTGGGACCTGCGTCCGTTCCAGACTTGGACCGGGCTTCGCATGCGTTAGCTTACCAGCCGAGTCGAGTAGATCTCGCAGGCTGCGCAGCTGCGGCACAACCACCCGACGCCCATCTGTTGTTACACATCGTGCCGAAAACCCAGCAGGTTGATTGCGCTCTTCGAATTCGCTGCTGGGCCACGAGACGGGATAACTGGCGATGTCGCATCCAAAGACCACATGAAAAATACTGCGGCCCACGAATGGTCCACGAGGCTACGGTTTGCCCGTAACGTATCTGGCACTGCTCAGGACAAGCGGCCCGACACTTCCCCACTATTTCTAATATATTCGTGTCGAGTTCATGCCGTCTCTCGAGTTCTTCTGGCGACGGTAGCGCTCAATGCACCCATAAACCCTCTGCAACAAGATACTCATAATACTCTCACACGGTCCAGATTCTAGTTGCCTTACCAGCATAGCGCCGGCCGCGAACCGCCCTCACAGGTAATGTCTGTAGGCATATACAATCCGTACCTTCACGTAGCAATAAATATAAACGAGCGTCACTGTATATTGCGCTATCGGCCTGTCATGACGATGACACTGGCGTCCACACATCAAAACATCAAAACATCAATCAATCAAAACAAGCGAGTGGGTGAATGAGAGGAAACACAGCAAAATAAATCGGCTGATGAACGCCTCGTCGCATAAGGAACATATGTTAAATGTCAACAACCAGCCACCCAATTCCGTGTCCGCACGTAAGGTTGTGGCGGTCGTGCTCCACCATGTCCGTATGTGGCGTGTGTGTCCGTGTGTGTGCGAAAATAACGTCAACCGCCCAGTCCTAAGATATATCTCTTAGTAATCATCATTTTAAGTTCGTAGCGTCGTCAAGTTGCAAATATTCTTCGCGTAGTGGTCATGTCGACTGTGCACTCGAATATGCGACTCGTCACCTAATTGGTGCCCATCGCCAACGTCACAATCAGGTACCTGCGCCCGCCATCATGGTCAGCACTGGGATACTCTCGCCTCGCTTGGTAGCTACCGAGAAAAACGGGAAAAGGCAAACTTCAAACACTTACACGTTCAACCCGGCGATGAAGACCCAAACCACAGCTGCGAACGCACAAGTGAACCAATTGTTGCTCATGTCCACCGTTCGCCTCCTCACCTCTCCGCCCTCGGCCGCGCCCTCATCACCCGCAATAACCTCCCCGTTCGGGTCGGCAACCTGCATATATTGTGCCCTGCAGGTCATCCAGATCAATGGCGCCGTCACAAACGGCAAGATGATGCTCAACGTAACCTGACTCGCGTTCATCACCTCTGCGAGTCCTCGCCTGCCCACCGCACCAGCGACTACGATGGACGGCAATATCGCGATAGCGCGGGTAATCAATCTCCTCAACCACGGCCGCATACGCCAGTTGAGGAATCCTTCTGAGATCATCTGGCCGGCAAGTGTCACCACCACACCAGCAGACTCACCCGAGAAGAGCAGCGCAACAGCGAAGAGCACACCCGCCGCGCGGCCCAGATTATCCACGAGCAGATTGTAAATGCTGAACAGGTCTGCATCTACCGCCTCGGGCGTATCCGCGAGTGTCACCGCGGAAACGATCAGAATTGCAGAGTTGGCGAATAAGGCGCACGTGAACAGCGAAATTGCGAGATCGGCAATGCAGAACGGCATGGTATAGCGGATCGCCTCCAGCGTGGGCGTGTACCGCCGCTCTACCGTAACTGCTGAGTCCTCCGTAGCGACGGTCGCGGTGCTCTCGTTCGCGTGCCACTTGTCGAACTCTTTCATGCGCGCCTGGACTATCCCGCTCCCCAGGAAGAGAGAGTGCGGCATCACTGTTGCGCCGAGGATGCCGCACGAAAGGTAGAGACCGTTGCCGGTGGCTACAGCACTAGATGGAAGATAGCCTCTGAGGACCTCGCCGACGGGGGTGTCCTCAATGTGGGAGAGCTCGATGGAGAAACATATGATAACGCCAAAGACGAGCAGGGCGACAAAGGCCTCAAAAAATCGAATGCGCTTGACGGGACCATCTGCATCGTAGAAGAAGAGGACGATAAAGGTATCGAGGATGGTGATCGCGCAGCCTGCAACGAGGGGGATTTTCAGCAGGATGTTTAGCGCGATTGCGCTGCCAATGACCTAGAAGTTCGTTAGCAAGACCGCTACGATCTAGGAGTGAATGAGGGCGAGGTACCTCAGCCATATCAGTGGCGATGATGGCCGCTTCTGCAAAAAAGTAGAGGGACCAGCAGAGCCATCTGGGGAAGTTGCGCTTGCAGTTCTCCGCGAGGTCAATTCCTGTGACACTACCAAGTTTGACACAGAGAGCCTGCAAGAAGATGGCGAGGACGTTGGCGAGCAAGATCACGAAGAGATGCGAGAACTTGAACGCGGCACCAGCAGCAACCTTGACGGACGTTAGTTTAGGATCTAGAGAAAGTGAGGAGTGGGAAGCCTACATCGGTAGCGTAGTTGCCAGGATCGATATAGGACACAGATATCATGAAGCCCGGGCCCATGAACTTGAGATATTTGAGAGACCCGCGCAAGAACTTCTTCCAAAAGGTATCGTCGGGGCCTCCGCCGTCATTGCTGCGAGGAGGCTCGCGTCTACCGGCGTTGGCAGCAAAGAACAAGACCCTCTTCGCCTTCTCGTACCCTCGTTCTTCTCCCTTCTTGGGGATTTCAGAGATGGTCTCTATTCCTCTCTTTTCATCAAGAGCCTCCGCCAATTCGACTTTCTCATCCACACTCACGTCTCCGGCCTTCGCTGGCAGACCGGAAACGTGCCCCCTCCCCCCCTCCGCCACAGGCGTGATGGCAGGCGGGGTGCCTTCGGACGACTCCACGGCACCGTCTCCGCCAGCGGCAGCCTCAAAGGTATTGATGCCGCCGTTGCTGGCATCATTGCGGCGGCTCATGTTGGAGAGGTTGTTGAGGTCTGAGTTAGTGGTGAGGTCAGCCGGCAGGTGGTTGGGCTGCTGGTTGTAATCATCGTGGCCGGTGGTGTCATCGACACGAGACGGGCCTGCCGGGCAGAATTATACTTGTCAGCCAGGCTTCTCTTCTCGTCCTTTCTTCCCATCACGAGCCAAAAAAAGGCGCATTGGAGCTGTCGGAACGGGTGTTTTCGTGAGCTGCCCGGATAGTGCCCGAACCACGACAAACACCAAGCTAGAGCCAGCGCACAGATCGAATCGAGGCCTTCACGCGAGCACAGAGAGACGGGGAGGCAAAGAGAGCTTACAATTCATGGCTGCGACTGGGCTTGAAGGCAGGCGCTGGATGCTAGAACAAGGATGAGAGCTGGCGGCGATGTCTTTTCGAAAAGAGAGCAGCCGGCGAGCGGATTAATATACATCGCCAGCTCCTCCAACTTCTCCGAATGGGCATCAGCCCTGGTCACCGACTAGGCCACGCCCCGGCCACGACGAGCACGAAAACGAGCTGCAGCTGTCAAAAGAAGGTGCTGTTGCGAGATTTGTCTTCCAAATTTTCCTGTCAAGGTTGCAGGCCTGGACAGGGTTTTCACTCCCAATCGGGCGAGGTTTCTCAGCCCAATCTGACCGACTTGGCCTCCAAGCAGTCAAACGGCCACTGGGCGTCACCTTGGGGGTCAGATATCGACGCTTCGGGCAGCGGGAGCTCGGTTCCGCTGCATCTTGCATCACAGCTCGGTTCGATATCAACAGTTGCCGGGCGATAACAGAAGCTGCCCTGCGGTACGTACTATGGCTAATCAATTGGTCCCTCGAGCTAGCTGTTCTGGAAGCTGACAGGCGTGGGGTGGAGTCGAGACGCTAGGCGCGCGATGATATCACGCTCGCATCGAGGTCAACGACTCCTCTCCTCTCCTCGTCTCGCAAGCCGGATGGACACGACTCAACCTGCCGTGAACAGCTACCGGCAGCGATCACGGCGCGTTTCTCCGGTCAGCGTGTGCGGAGTGTTTTGACCAATGCGCTCTAGCCGCGGGTGGGGCGCCGTCCGAGATAACCTGGTACACCAATCGCCAGCTGCGGGTGGATCCATGGAACCTCTTCGAGCGTTCTCCTCGTCTGGTCCTTTCCGAAGCTGTCTGTTCGTGGATTCGGGATATGCGGGGTATCGGATAACCGGAAATCGCACACGGACAGCATTACAGCACTGCTCTCGTCGCGGTCAACGAAGGTTGAAGCCGCCTGCGCGTTATAAAATGACAAGCTGCTTCGATCCCGGGCCAATTTGGTGGCGCCGTCAATCCAATATACCAATTACGACTCTCATTACCATTGGCATCTCTTGCACTGTCCACCAGACCTGCAGACGCTGGCGCAAAGAATAGCGCGCACTTGCAATGTCGTCTACTTTCAAATCTAGTCCACCCTACCGGGCAGAACATCTAGGGTCGCTCCTGCGCCCGGGCTACCTCCTCGAAGCGCGTCAAGACGATGCGCGTAATGCTACTGAGCTGGCCGCCGTGGAGGACAAGGCCATAGATGCCGCCATCAACTTGCAGCGCGAGCTTGGCTTCAGGACCATCAGTGACGGCGAGTACAGACGGTGCGGACCCTATATCATATCGATATGACTGTACCCTAACGACAGAACCACAGCCACATGTTCTACGAAGGCTTCTTCGACAACCTCGATGGCATGGAGGAAGTCTCCAAGCCGCCCCGCGCAATCTTTAAGGAATACGTGCCCGATCTCCAGGCTTTCCTCGCCCAGGGCATCGAGCCCGCCGGCACTTGGCTCTGTACCGGCAAGCTCGTCCACAAGGGTCAGAGCAAATACGTCCAACAGTACGACTACATCAAAAGCAAGCTGCAGCCCGGCGAGAACGTCAAGATGACTCTAGCCGTACGCCCCCTCCTCCAAACATCCATCCAAACTACCTAGACTAACCCCCACTCCCTCAACCGTAGGCCCCAGAGTGGTTCCACCTCCGCCACGGTGAGCACGCCTACTCCGCATCCGTTTACTCCACCCCAGCCGCCTACTTCTCCGACATCGCTACTGCATACCGCTACGAACTGTCCCTCCTATACGCCGCTGGCTGCCGCAACATCCAAATTGACGACCCGCTGCTCGCCTACTTTTGCGCACAGTCAATGCTCGATGGTATGCGTGCCGTCGGCGAGGACCCAGACGCCCTACTGGACACCTACCTACAACTCTACCGTGACTGCCTGCGCGACCGCCCCGACGACATGCTCGTCGGCTTGCATCTCTGCCGTGGCAATTTCCGCGGCTCCATCCACTTCTCCGAAGGCGGCTACGAGCACATCGCTACAAAGCTGTTCACGAGCATCCCTGTCGACGTCTACTACCTCGAGTATGACACGCCGCGGGCCGGCACCTTCGAGCCCCTTGCAGAGGTGCCGCGTGGCAAGCGTGTCGTGCTCGGCCTAGTCACGAGTAAGTTCGCTGAGCCGCTGGAGGACCTAGCTGAGATGCAGGAGAAGGTTCGCAGCGCTGCGCATGTCATGGCGCGCAAGACAGGCGAGACCGATGCCCAGGCGTTGCAGAGGTTGAGTGTTAGTCCGCAGTGCGGGTTTGGAAGCCATGCTGAGGGCAATGCCATTGATGCGGCTGGTATGAAGCGCAAGCTGCAGCTAGTGGTAGAGCTGGCTAAGAGTATCTGGGGGGAAGTCTGAGTGCGAGCCGAGGAGGTCGGGGTGCGAAAAAATGCATCTAAGTAAAAGCGCCACGAGCCGTACAGTTAGCAAGCCTCCGTTGTGAATTAGACTGGCTGTCGCATCATGACGTCATTCAAATCCTCGTAGGCCATATCGTCAAGTAAATGGCTAGTGTGAATACCCTATCAAATACGATGTAGTATGTCGTGCGCTAGTCGCTGGCGGCAGAGGAATATCCCAGCTATGCTATATACCAACATGTCGTTTGTATCGTGAATATCCTATACGCCGTCCACCACAACCCAAACTCCAAAATGGCGCCACGGGGAAATCTGCCTGCACAATACAGGCCCAAGAATGCAGGTAAAGTTCACGATGCCGAAATCAAATCCATCTGCTGCTTCATTTCCGCCATATAATAGTTGATGTGTGCGACCAACCGGGAGTATTCGGTGAGCGTCTCGCGAACCTCGTTCTCCACAAAGTCCTTTGTATCTTGGCACTGCACAGGAACAATCATTAGCTCGGGGCCGTCGGACGGTAGGACAAGTGAATCGTAACGTACCTCTTTCTCCTTAATGTCAATTTTCACCTTTAGCTTATCCATATCGTGGTTCTTCTCTCTGCGCTCGCTAGCCAGCTGGTCGTACACGCCCCTCAACTCCGTCATCCTAGCTCGGGCAGTAGCACCCTTGCTCTCCGCCTGTTGCTTTGCTGTATGGACTTTCTCTTGCGCTGCCACCAGCCTCGCCTTCAAAACCTCCTCTCTCTTCTCCAGGTCCTGGAACTCAAGCTGCCTCCTCCTCAGGACGTCTTTATGCCGCGACGCCTTCCGGTTGTCCTCCTCCTCGCGCAGTAACTCAGCCTCGCATTCCTCCATGACCTTGATGCACACGTTCACGTCCGTCTCGATAACGGCAAACGAGTCCGCAGTGGTCTGCAGCGCTCGCGCACGGCGCTCGACCTGCATCAACCTGTTCTTCTCGGCCTGCAGCTGACCCGCCATCTCATTGTTAACCAGCTGCAGGCGGCCAGGCTCGTCAAAGATGTATGGCCGTAGACGCTCACAGTCTTGCTTGAGCCGCAGTTTGAGCTCGTTGGCCTGTATCAGCGCCTCCTTGAGCGCCTTGCGATCGCTCTTGACCTCCTGGAACTCGGCTGACATAGCCTCTTGGTTACGCTTGAGCTCGCTGAGCAGGATGCACGCCTGCTGGCGCTCCTCCTGAAGTTTTTTCACCAACGGCTCCTCCTGGCGGCGTTGGATCTCCAGCGTCTCGAGCTTGTGCTGCAGTTCGTCGCGCTCGATCTCCAGGGCGTCCACGCGCTGCTTGATGCCCTCAAATTTGTTCCCGTACTCATCGATTGTGGGCTGGTGCTCCGTCTTGAAACGGACGAAATTGATCAAGTACGAGAAGATCTTGATGACACGCGGGCGGGTGGGCGCGAGCAGGTCGCTGAGCTGCAGGTCTTTGAGGCCGCAAACTGCGAGGAGGCTGCGCAGGCTGCGGAAGCAGGCCATCATGCGCATCGTGTCCACCATCGTCTCGCCGTAGTCGAACTCTTCGGAGATGATATCCAGCGCCGGGGTGACGCTTTCGACGGTAAGGCCGGTGAGGTTGTCGAGGATTCGTTCGACGACGCGGATGATCATCGGAGATTGCGGATAGTTGAGGGCATCCGCGGTGAAAGGGACGCCAATGTCGGAGATGCAGTTGGCGATCTCAGGCGGTTCCTGTGCGGCGGTGATGAACTTATCAGCGAAGCGATATTGGGAGGAGAGCTGGGTGGTAATACCATCAGCAGGAAGGCTAAATGGTCGGGTTCTTGAACGGCGGGTTGGCGCGTTTTCGCCGAGGATGGCGGGGCTTTCTGGTTGGAGCGGAAGCCCTGGGAGGCTCGCGGGTTGAAATCCATGGTGGATGCTTGGTTGAAGCGGCGATGGAGAGGAAGATGCGATGGAGTTGGAGCCTTGCTTGGGCGTTGAAGGTATCGTTGTAAGTTAGCAACTGCGTCTTTGCCAATGTTGGCGATCGTGGCGTTGTTGCGCAAGACATCAACAACACGTCAAACAAACACACAGGCGGCGGCCAACGAATTGTGTTGTTGAGGCAACTCTCAACGTCACGCACAACACATCGTCAAACCCGACCGTCGCACGCGGTGGCATCGGACAAGGCTGGTGGACGGCGGCCTCTATAAATTATAATCGCGCGGTGCACCATCCTTCCTCCTCCTTCAACCCATCCTCTCGTCCGTATCTGTGTCACCGAAGCCAAGATAGCTGTCGCCATGGCCCTACCGACGGAGCCACGCCCTCAAACCTCCGACCATACAGACAAGCGGTTATCGCTGCAGCCTGTAGGAGCCCGGAGCACACTCGCACAGCTGCATGCATGCGCCATGTAGGACGTCACAAGCAGGGCCCTCGCTCTCCCGATTGTCTCAAAAGCCATCCTTGATCAATGGACCGTCCTCTCTTCTCTGTCCGGGACGTTCCTCGACTCTTACGTTTCTATTACGAGGTCGATTTGTCGGAGCTCGCTCTCGTGACCCTTCCGCCCCGCCTTACCTTTCGGGGCATTTTGAAGCTCAAGCTAGTTTCGATTGGTTCCACAGCTCGACTTCAAACGTGGCGGCGCTGCCCTCCGAGATGGCCGCCTCCAACGGCTTCCTCTGGCTCTCGATCATCGGAAGGCCTTGGTTTGCTCCGTAGATAGCCGATTGCGTTAGACTTTTCCCCCGTCGATGCTCATTGCCCATCAGCGCAAATATGCCACAAAGTTGCCTCGGGGCCGCTCCGCAGACTCGACAGGCGCTGGCAGCAGAAAGAGGTGCCTTTTCCCCTGCATCGCATTGCGTCCGGCAGGCATCCACAGCGCATTCGACTCATTCCTCCCGCTCTCTTCATTCTCCACTCACTGGCTCGCCAACTTTGTCTCCCAATAGTACAGCGGCGACTGCATCTGCATCTGCAATATTATCACACCGCCATTTCGTCCACCCACGGGACCCGTTTGGACGATAAAAGTCCGGGCGAGAAGCCTTGAAGCCAGCTAGGGCTGTTCTCCTATCACCCGTCATTTGGATCTTTCACAGTATCGAGAAGGTGTACGAAAACCACCTTCTCCTTTCGCTTCTAGCTTATCCTTCGCTCCAGATCCGACTCAGCGTAGGTAAGTTCGCAACCAGGCCGTTCAGGCTTCTCCACAATAGCGAATACCCAAGTTTCCAGGTTGGCGAAAGCGTCGATGTCTGGGCATTGTCCATTCTTTCATGTCCCGGCCGGCGGCACTATTCCGGCCATTCTACTCGTAAACTAAAATCTCCTCCAATCCACCTGCTGATGGCACAAAATTCTCATAACTAGATCACCAACCTTGCGTACGAGAATCGCAGCCATGGCACCTTCGACTACCTGCCCGTCTTCCCCGGCAGTCTACTCTGCTCCATCCTCCCCTCTAGACACCAAGCATCCACATCTCATACTTCGGCCTGCAACTATCCCCGAGCGTCACCACACCTGGGTCATCAACAGCCCTTCTTGGCGCGGAATCTTGACTGAAAACGCCTACTACCTACGTGAGGCGCACCTATCCGCGCAGGACCTCACCCGCAATGGTGGTATCACGTACTGGGTTCTTGTCGATCCTTCTACGGCGTGCGACCCATCGTGCCCACAGTCCCCGGACCACATCCTCTCCGCGTGCGAAGCGATCCGCAAACCTTCCATAATTGTCCGCAAAAATGGCGAAATTGAGGATGTGATCTCCTACGGCATTGGGGGTGTGTACACCGCATCGCCGCACCGGGGAAAAGGGTATGCCCGCACGATGATGCAGCTGCTTGGACACCAGCTGCGCACGCTGCCAGACCCGTCAGACCCCAAGAAAGCGCACCTCCGCGTGGGATTTAGCGTGCTCTATTCAGACATCGGCAAAGATTTCTACAAGAAGGTCGGGTGGCGACCGCACGATAGCTCACACATCTCCTTCCCTGCGCAGTTGCCGTCATCGGCGCCATCAGCCGCGCAGGCGGTAAAAAAGATAGCTAAAGCTGATCTGAAGGCAATGTGCGCAGCGGACTGCATTCACATCCGGAGGGTGGCATCCAAGACGGCGTTCAAACAGGGGGTTGAAGCGCGCTGCGTGCAATTACCCACTGTCGAGGTGATAGATTGGCACCACGCGCGTGAGGAGTTCGTTGGACAGTACGCGACTACCAAGGCGCCTACAGTGAAGGGCGCGTGGGCGCCCATTGCGCAAGGCGCGGAATTCCCGCCAAAAGCGGGCAGTGAGGGCCTCGACGCGGTGTGGGTGATCTGGATGCATGACTTTGCGACGAACAAACTGATATTCCTGCGACTGCACGTGCCACCCGTGACATCTGCAAATATCGACGCTGTGCAATCAGCAATGAAGGCGCTGATGGTAGCGGCGGTCGAGGAGGCACTAGCTTGGGGGTTCAAGGAGCTTATTAGCTGGAATCCGGACGATGTGACAGAGGAAGCAGTCAAGAGCGTGTTTGGGAAGGAGAGCTACAACCTTGTGCACCGCGAGAACGATAGCATTGCCAGCTTGATGTGGTATGACCACGGGGAGGAGATCGAGCCGGAGGGCGTTGAGTGGCTTGTGAACGAGAAGTCTGGGTGGTGCTGAAATGCCACCCGCCTGCTTGCTTGGGTCTCTTTTGTCCTGTGCTTTGGTGCGTACTGGGATCTGGAGTTTTCAACTAGTGTGGGACTTTTATATCATGAGGAGGTAGGTCAAGCGTCTCGACTTGATCTGTGCGGCCTACCTCTACGCTGGAGGTGTTCCTCTTTTGGCCTCTTGGTCTATCTTTTTTCCGCCAGACTGGACTAGTTAGTTACAAGACGATTGCTCCAATTATATGGAAGAGCGATTGAAGATGTATTTTTACAAATGGCGTGTACGCTAACTCGGCTGATGCCTAATGTCATTCACTTCATACCAACCGGACTGTCACGTACTAGGAGCTCACTGGGTTACTTGCATGAGCGCCCGAGATGTTTCTATGCTAAAATCATCTAACTGTAGCCCCAACCAGGCTCTTCACCGTACATACTCCACCAGCTTCCGTCACTAGCTTCCTGACGCCTTCACCACCCGCAGCCGCCGTGACAGCGCCAGCCGTAGCTCCAACGTCAAAACCAACCTCCAGGCCGTCCGTCGTCGTGAACCCCGGCTGTACGGCCTCCCAAACCTTCTTCTTGGGGTTCAAGACTGCCTCTGGCTGTCCCTGGTAGCCCTCGAAAAATACTTTTTCTCCGGCCTTGGCACCTGTTGGCGGTGCAACCAGCTCGATGGGGCCTTTATGGTCGTCCACCTCGCCCTCCTTGAGTGTCGGGCTGGCGGCGAGCACCATTGCCGAGGACATGACACCACGCATTTTGACGGGCTTGAGGTTGCACACGACGACGACGTAGCGCTGCTGCATCTCATCGAGGGGGATGTGGTTCCGCAGCCCTGAGCAGACGGTTCGCGGCTCGGCATCGCCGCACTGGATGGTGGACACGTAGAGAGAGTCGGCGTCAGGGTGCGGCTCGCATTTTTCGATAAAGCCGACGCGCAAGTCGATTTGTACCGGCGACGGGCCTGCGGGTTCTATCGGCGACAACAGCGTAAGCTACCGCGTGCATTCGTCCACCAAGCGAAAGTGGGGGGTAACAAGTGGGATACATACCTTCCTTCTTTGCTGGCTGTCGCGGCTGCTTCTCCTTCTTCTGCTTCTCCTTCTTCCCGCTTCCAGCAGCGCTGCTCCTAGCTTCACCCTTCCCTACAACCCCAATCTTCCCCGCGACATCTTGTACCGCGCCCTTCACCTTATCCGCCAGCTGGCCATCCGCAGCCGCAGCTGCATCTTTATCCTTGCCCTTTCCTTTCTTTGCCTTCTTCTCCGCCGCTGCATCATCCTCCCCTCTCACCACCGTCCCAACCTCGTCGATGTTGACAGCCAATTTCTCGCCTTCCTCAAGCTTCAGCCCTACAATAGGGCTGTTCTGCACCCAGTCCAGCCACCGCAGCACGTACCGCCGCCCGCCATCCGCTCCACCCACACGCAACTCGCTGCCCCACCCCTGCGCTAGTTCCTTTAACCGGGCATAGCAGACAACATCCGCAATGGACGGCTTGGTGCCCAAAATGCTTGTCTTGTCCTTTAGGTGGACGTTCAGCTGGTCGACAACAGAGTCCGTCAAGCTACCCGGCCCGGTAAGGGAAAGCCATTGATCAATCTGCGCGAGCTCCAGTGGTGTGTACTCGTGTTTCGCGGGCGGGAAGATGCTCGAGGAGAGGTGCATTGCGATCGTGTTGGTGCCGGTGACGGAGGACCCGTCGGCGAGGGACAGCGTGGACTGCGTGGAGGCAGCGTTTGCGTTTGTGGTGATCGCAACAGGGAACGATTTGGTGATGAGGGTGAGCACGGCATCTGTAGGTGCCAGCTCGAGGGAGGCCGATGACGACATGGCGCGGGCGAGCTTGAAGGAAGCCGAAGGAAGCACAAGGTTTATACCGGTCTTGTGTGCGGCGGCGGCAGTCCTGGGAAGGCGCCGGATAAGGTTGGCGAAGGTTCGTTGGAACAGTGTCAATGTCGGCCTCGATGGCGCTCGATGGTCACTTGGCTGCTGCTGGCCGTGTCAGTCTGTGAATCCCGGGTGCAGTGGTGGTGGTGATGATGCTTGTTTTGAGGGCAGATGGCGGGGCAGTTTGAGGTGAAGAAATTTGGCGGGGCTGTCGCAACTAAGTCACGGCACACAACACAGATGCCATGCCCGTCGACGTCTGTCGTGAATCGAATCTAGCTTGGTGTTTTTCTCGGAAACCGGACGCTGGGCACAAAAGGCCGCTTGGCTTCGTCCACATTGTATTGTTCTCTATCTAGAAACGTCTACCAACAACTATTGTAAATACAAATCTTGTACCGCCTCTCTACGCGGCAGGGGCGGCTTCGCCCACAGAATCCCCTTCCTCCAACAACTCCGTAACCATCCCCAGTTGCCCCACCATACGGGTTCCATATCCGACTAACAGTAGCTTCTCGCTGTTCGCCCCGAGTCCCAACCATGTCGGCGGCTCTCTCTCCGGCAGCTCATTCACCCACGCCTTGAACTGGTCAATCCCACTACCGTCAGGCACCAATAGCGGATTCTCTCCATCCACTAACTTGTGGTCCGTTTCGAACGCGGCCGGCGTGAACACCGTCTCGACTAGAGATCGGAGCAGCTCAAAGTCTGACTCGTTATCTATCTTCCCGCCATACGTCTCCGTGACAAGATACCTGATCATTGACCAAGGAAGCTTAGTTGGCGCAACGTTGGATCTGTTTTGCGCCACAGTCTCAATCCAGGTGTCAATGATGAAAGCGGAACATTCGTACTAGCAGATGGGAATTCAAGTTAGCCATGATTAGGTGGATTCACGAATCAACCATAAAACATGCACGGAAGGTTTCTTACATCGCTGTCGTTGAATTCCCAGAACCCCTTCCATCCCAACGTAGGCGCATATCTTAACCGCTCTTGCACAATGGCGTGCAAGAATGAGAGCAACAAGTAAACTCTCGCCTTTTCGATCGGCTGATTGCTCTTCCTGGTAGCGAGAGTGCCTAGAGAGTCTCTCATATTTGCCCGTACTCCAGCAGGTTGCTCGTACATCAAGACCCGCGAGGCGCGTATCGAATTGACTGGAATCTTTGGCGACGACTCCATAGATAGGAACAGCCTGAAGTCAGGATGCGGCTTGAGTGCATCGAGTCGTTTCTCGAGAGACTGCAACCACCCAGGAGTGAGATGCACGTTCTTGATGAGGACCCAAGATCCGACTGACGCAGCGTTGCTGACAGCCTTGTCGGCCATTGTCAGACCCTCGCTGGAACCCATGGCAATATTGAGGCAGTTCGCGCCGACTTGTTGAACTAGGTTCTCCACCTTGTAGCTTGCGTCGAAGCCAGGAGATGATGCAAGTGCGATTGGCGTCGTTGCAGAGACTTGCTTGACAACATCAGCTAGATCCCCGGTGGCGTCCAATATCTCTTTACCAAACACTTGCGCAACAAATGCCTCGGCCGCTGGAACAAGCCGATCGAGACGGCACAGCTTGACAATAATCAGGCGTTTGAGTGACTTGTCAAGCTCTGACGTTTTATCATCCCACAACACTGGAACGTTGTCTTCCGCCTTTTCTTCATCAAAGAATTTGTCCCAGTCCTCCTCCGCAACGCTCTCAACAAAACCTTGGAATATAGGGAGACCGCTGGCCGTCTTTAAAGCTTCTTCTCGTCTGGATGGCTCGCTAGAAACATCGACCCCGATCAGATTGTTGTCAAGCAATATGTCAATCATGCCACGATCAAATGCGTAATATGATGCCTGCGACAAGAGCATAGCAAACGTGACCCGGTCTTTCTGCAACAAACCAAGCGAAGTACGCTGGTAGGTGGTGATGAACAGGTCCCGCAAGATGATCTGAATCCGTGCATTGTGGTCCTTCTCGGCAACCAAATGCTTGTTGCCATAAAGAACAGCGTGGAAGATATCCAGGAAGTACCTATAAAACTAGTCAGTGGCAACTTGCAAGTCGGGGGTCTGGCATTGGCACGTACTGGAGAGAGAATTGATAGAAGTGGTTCAGGTGGTGCAAATGTTCCAAGACTGCAAAGACGGAGCTGCAGGCCTTCGCGATGATTTCGTATTGTTGGGTGATCGCCTCAACCTCGTTCATGACGCCCTCTGTCTCCGCCATCTTCTTGGAAACTTCCGCAGCCTCCCTCTTCAATGTTTCAAGGGTATCAATGACACGGTCATCATCTAAAATATTTCCCCTGCTCTCGTTCAATGCCTGCAATAGACTCTTCTCCAACTTCCTCAAATGCAACTTGAACTCGCCTTGCAACTTCATCAAGTTACTCCTTCGCTGATCAACATCGGGGCGCTCGAACTTGAGGACTTGGTTGAGAGTCTGCGTCTGCAAGCTGCTCTTAGTGACCGTGAAATTGACAAAAGTGGTCCTACTGCAGATATCTGGTGGGAACGATGCTGAAGGATCCCTTGTAGACAGGTACAGTTTGAATGCCGGCGAGAAGTCGATCTCCTGTCTCCCAAGCTGGATCAAAACACGGCCGCCTGTTTTTTGGTACTCTTTGTTCAAGACGTGGTTCAATATCGGATCCAGGTGCTCGGCATCTTGAATCAAAATCGGATTTCCAAATCGTAGAGAGCTTTCAAGCTGCTTCGTGAAAGAGTCGTCCAAAAAGCTGGTAACAGTCAGCTTCCTCTCCTTATTGGAATTTGCCAAAAAGTCCGTCACTCGGCCAGATGGGTCGATGATGAGTGGATATCGGTTGAACCGCTTCAGGATGATGGCATTCTCGGTGCACAGATCGTCAACCGGTAGTGAATTCTCTTGCCATTGGAGGCGCTCGTCGGCGGTTGATAGATATCCTGTAACGGGGTTGTGTTGCTTGAATTCGACACCCGACAACTGAAGATGGTTCATCCACTCCTCCAACATGGATTTTCTGAATTGCTGGTCGTAAAGACCGCTGTAGGCGAGGAAAGCGGCGGAAAGGAGCACGTCACCAACCAAAGTTCCTATCTGTGTTTCAAAGGACCTGCTGCTCTCATCCCAGCGAACCCTCTCCGACGACAAACTGTCTAGCAACTTGACGCTGCGGTCCACCTTGAACTGAACCTTTGACATCTCGGTCTTGATGGCTTGCGTCTCGCTGATCAAAGCCGCATATTCCTCCTTGTATCTGGCAATACTCTCCTCAAGACTCCGAATCATTTCCATCATCGCGCTCGCGTTCTCCTTCGTCTCCTCTGCCTTGAGTTCCAGCTCTGCAACCTCGTCTCTCAAGGGCCCGACCCTGTCCAAGATTTCACTATAATGGACTTGCGCCTCAACCCACTGCACCAGGGGACCGCAGGCCTTTGAAGCCTTGTTGATGTTTTCGAACGTGAAGTTTGGCCTTGACAGGTATTCTGTTTGCATCTTCGCCCTCAGGCTCTTCGTCATTTGTTTCTCATTGTCGAAGCCAACGATGCTAGGGATGAAGTCCTCGCGACGGATGATACCCTGAATTGTCTTCCAGCCGTCCACTCGGTGCCCCAAAAGTGAGCAGACAGACTCCATAGCAAGTTGCACACCTTGGGGCGGATTGCCCATGGATCTGACTTCTGTGAGCTGCTTCTGCGCTTCAATGACAGCAGGCTCAGCCTGCGCGAGATCTTCAAGCACAATATCCTTTCTCTCCGTCACCTCCCTCTCCTGAATTTCCAATGCAGCTTGAACTTTCAACGACTCTGCACGTTTCTTCTCCGTCTCCTGCTGATCTGCTACCATTCGCTGCAGCTTCTCATTGGCTTCCGCACTCTTCCTCTCCAGCTGGCCTTGCTTTTCCGCCAAACTCTTTCGTAGATCTGAGACCTTCTCGACAGTATCCTTAAGCTTGTCGAGGCCGACGTTTAGATGCCGTTGCTGTTCTTCAAGATCTTCTCGTTTCTCTTTGTAGAGCTTGACGTATTGTGCAACGAAATCCAGGAAGTGGCGCGGAGTCAAGAAGGTCATCTTGCCCTGCTGCTTCAAGAGCTTGGAATTGAATAGGTGCATGGAGCTGTGGATGTATACCATCGCGTTGATGACCGCCTCGCGGTGCGACGGTGGCAGGCTGAGCCCCCGATATGCGACTGGGATGCTGGACGGGGCAATAAAGCCGGCCCGATCCAGGTCAAGGCCATGTGTCAATTCCGTGCCGACTTGATAGAAGGCTTGATCACTCCAATCACCAAACCAATTCAACACGCAACGATTGAACAAAGCCGGTGAAGTTGCCGCCTTTGATGCGAGGCCCCCTTGTGGTGGGTTCATCGTAAACACAACATGGAGATTCTTGACAATCTGCTGGGTGAACCACTTGTACAACTCCTCTTGCGAGTCAAGAAGCAGTCCCTGTTTTTGAGCACCTTCCTTGCATGCTGTCATCAGGGCCGCAAAATCGTCTCCCTCGAAGAGACCAGGGACCTCCGCGTTGGCGAGAAGGGTATTCATTCGTTCCAAGAAACCGGAGTCTAGGACATTAGCCTCATCCATGATGAAACATATCTTTTCGCCCTTGCATCCACACCGCCGTAGGACATCTCGCAAGTCTTCATCAAAATCCTCTCCAGAGTATTTTCCGTGAACCTTAATCTGGAAAACTCTCAGGCCGTTCATCCAGGCCACAAATCGAGACAGTGTCGTCTAGAAAAAAATGTTAACTCGCCGTCTCAGTATCGGACAGGGTATAAGTTTACATACCTTTCCGCTACCACTGACACCAATCAAAATGAGATGTCCCTGGGGCTGTCTAAATACTCGATCGATTCTCAAAACGTGCTCCAAGACATCGTTGAAGAGAATCAACGGAACGTCTACTTCTTCCTCACAGAAGGTCTTTAACCGAGCTCGCGCAAAGTCACGAAGCTGCTCTCTATCCACCGGCACGTAATTCTTCGATAGCCAATTTGAGAATAATATCGGTCCACCAAGAGCCTTGTCTGAATCAATATTCGGGAAGCAATCCAGCGCGATCCGTTTGACCGAGTCATCTGTCCACTGGCGTTCATCCTCAGCGACTAGCCTATCCTGGAAAAGCCTCAATGCTTCATGTGCCCAGATTCTGACAAGTCCTTCAAGAGAAAGTATCTCAAGTGGCTTGAGTGCTTCATAAACACCCCTCACCCATCTCGTCAATTCTCTGGGAGAGTAAACGTAATGTGGTTGAATCTTTGGCGTAAACCTCCTCTGGCTTTCTAGGTAGAAAGTGACCATAGCTTTGGTAAGGGCCTCGGAGTAGCCTCTGAGACTTGGAATGATCTTCAACACTGCGCTGTTGAATGTACCATAGATCTGCATCAATGAAAGTTCTCCAGGGTAGTCAACCATGATCAACGGAGCGTGGCTAAGGAACCTAGGGCCAAGTGGTGTACGGCCAGCATCGGTTGGCGGATTGCAGGCACCCACAAACTGTATCCTATCAAGGGTAACCCATGTTTTATCGCTTGTTTTCCAAAAGCCATTTTGTTCAACTAGTTGTCGTAGGAAAGATATCGCACGCTGAGTTCCGTACTTGTCTGGTGCCGGCAAATTGATTTCGTCGCAGAAGATCACAAGCCATCGCCCAATCTGTGTCGGAGAGAGAATGACCCCGTTCAATGTTTTTCTATACTCGCAGTACTGCTCGAACGTCTTGATGAGAAGATCAGGGGTTGTTGCGCTGGAAAAGTTAAGGCCCACGACCTCCATGTTGGGCAACTTTCTTAGGGCGCTGAAAAGCGTCATTGTTTTACCCGAACCAGGCGGGCCACAAAGAAGTAGTGGCTTATGCTCTGCAAGCCATGAGTATAGGACATCCTCATGACGCACAGTATCCAGTGTCGGAATGACCACATCGGTTTGTGTGACTGAATGGGTGTTAACCTCGACGTGCGGCACTTGGTTTTGCCAACTGACCCAGTCCCCGTTTGGTAGGGCGACATCATAATCAATAATAGAGCCGCCGTCAGACAACGAGGGAAGCCCAATGGTGGTCCGGCTGCAGATAAATTCGCCAAATGCTTGACGGTCAACAAGAGGACAATCACCGGTCAAACTCCACACAAGGGTAAGCAAGATTTTCTTGGACACAAAGCTTTCCATCTGCGTGTCTTCGAGCGGGAAATCCACATGTTGTAAGTTATACTCAATGATGGTCCTGCATGTTTTGTTAAGCAAAGAGAATAGTGTATTGAGGACCCTTGCTTCGGTAAACTGCATGATGTGGTTGTAGTTGCTGGCTTGCTTCAGGACCGTTGTGATAAACTTGTCGCGGAGGAGCTGTTGTTCGAGCAGTAACGCCATATGCTTCTGCACATTCAACGCCTTGACGGAAGCTTGCCCAGTGGTAACGTTATCTTCGTCCAGATCCTCAAAGGGGACTGATGATAGGGACTTGAGGTAATGCTGAACCATCATCTCATCGGTGACGGTATCGTTGTTGAACCAGACCATACCACAACGGCTCACGGTGGCAAGGGTCGCGTATTTCAAAGTCTCGACCTCGAACATGATGCGGACATTTGGTGGAAGGTTGAGACGCTCACCATTCGGCAAAGTCAATAATTTGTTGTCATCGAGAACACTATTTCCATTATCAGTGCATTGTAATCTCAAGAACGGACCATTTGGACTTACCTGTTCAAGTTCTCAACCCACTCCGGATCTACGTCACCATCAAAAACGACCCAATGACGCTTTGAATCCTCACCACGCAGATTATCCACAATCTTTCGCAGGATGCTTGTGAATAGGCCATCAGTCCACTCGCGGGTGGTCGAATCAAGGCTCCCGTACAGCGCCTCCTTGGACATAACTTTCGGATCGATAATATGGAAGACGCCTTCAACGCCCTCAACTTGCTGCATGGCCTGCAACAGCACCTTCCAGGCCGACGATTTACCGGAACCAGACTCTCCAACCATCATGACACCGTGGTGAATCGACTGGATCTGATACAGCTGCAGAACTTTGGTCATCCAGGTATCCGTGACCAGCAAGTTCTGCTCTGTTGCAATCTTGCCAACTGCCTCTTCCAACGTCTTCAGATTGCCAGGAACATATTCGATGCCAGGGAAAGATGTAAGCTCGATACCCCGCATGATGTTAACGTCCTCCCTAATCAGCTTGGGAGCAATAGTCTCTCGTAAACTTTGCAGGATAATTTGAGCCTCCCACTTCAGCCCATTCCCAGGTTGCGAGCTATCATCTGGGGAATCATTGAGTCTCGCTCGTTTCAGGCCTCCGGAGCTCACAAGCACACTCTTCAGAGCTCTCAATCCAAAGTCGTAGTGCGCTTGTTTAGACAGCTTCTTCGCACATTCGTCAAAGAAAGGAACCGTCTGCTTTGACAGAGCCTTCGCCTGATTGAACCCTTGAGAGTAGAGCATCACCTCCGTAATCAACTCCTTATCTGGTTTGCTCATTGCGACACTCCTGAACAGCTTCTTCAAGTTATCTGGCAAGTTTGAACGACCGGCATATCCAGGATTCATCGTGATAAAGATGCCAGTGTTTTGGTTGACCTTGAGATTCCGTCCAACAAGCTCGATTTGGGACTCCGGGTCTTCGGTTGCGCGTTTGAGACCCTGCTGGATGTTCTGGACCTGTTGACTGACAGCGGACAGAATTCTTTCTTCCAGACGGTTAAATTCGTCGAAGCAACCCCAGGCACCGACTTGACAGATACCCAAGAAGATTCTGCCCATAGCTTGGAAATCAAAAGTGTCATCACAGCAGAAAACGAGCGTGAAACGGCCCAGCTGCAACCCGAGAGCCTTAACAGATTCTGTTTTTCCTGTTCCAGCAGGGCCGTAGGGCGATCCACCAAGTCTTTGGCATAGAGCTTGCGTCAAGGTTAAGAAGCATCGATCAGTCAACGGCGTCCTGACCAATCTATCGGCAACGCCGAGGTATTCAAAACCGTAATCCAAGGCTGCATTCGCCATCTTGATCTTCAGCCTCGTCAAGAAGTCACCTTCGGCCTTGTAAGTATACCTCATCTGCAGCAACCAGATATAGTGCTGAGGACTGGTAACGTTGTTGTCGATAAGCCGTTGGATGCAATCTCGCTGGTGCACAAACTCCGTGATCAAGTGCTCGCACTTCTTCCTCATTATCGCATTAAGATCTCCAAGGACGGTGCTAGCGAGCAAGGTAAGCACCTTGACCTCTTGCGCGTGCAGCATCGCTAGGTTATCACCCCCATCCGATAGACTTTGTTCTACCGCCATCGTCCAAACGGTCTGCGTCGCTAACACAACGATTTGCGCAGGATACGTATCAACAAAGGTCTTCAAAGTCTCAGCGTCCAGTGCACTATCTTCAAACATTGGTGTGAATTCAGCTATCGCCTCAGCCAATAGCTCGGCGAGTGTAGACTTCATATTGTTCTCGAGCGCCATAAGCCAGTCGTTAATCTTCGGAGTCTTAATCAAAGATATGGGCTTCTTGAGCTTGACTTCTTCGCCCTCCTTCGAGGTGAACCCTGTAATAGTCGAGTCTTCATCCAAAAGCAATCCCGACAGCCCCGCAAACATCTTTTTGAAGTGTTTGGCAATGCGGTGCGTATCGTTGCTATTACCGATAATTTCCAACAAGTCTTCATCACCGACAAAGTAAAACCTGGGGAAAGAAACACGCTCTCGTTCGAGGTACTCCCCGAGCGCCTTCTGGATCTTGTTCAGCAACTCCGCCAGTCGCTCGAGACTTTTCTGGACGCCGGATATATTGAGGACGTCGAGAATGTAAGGGCTCTTGTATACTTTTTTCATAACAGCAAAGAATTCGGAGTTGATATTTTGGAATCTTGAGCTTTCAATCGGTAGGAGATGCTTGATATCCGCATTTCCGGTGAACACGCCTTCTAGGTATACCCACTGCCTCTGGACATCAATCCAGACATCGAAGAGAACGTGCACCCTATTCAGCTTATCCTCCCAGCTGCTCGCTTCTTCCTCAAACTCCTTGTAGTACGGCGAATGCCTCATGGCCTGCAACGAGTTTAGGTTCTCGCTGCACTTGGCGAACAGATCGTCCCATCCACGGATCAAACGGCACTTGTTCTGATAGTTGACCAAATCCAATACATAGCTCGTCCAGGTCTCCCTGACCTGCTTCACAAACTCTTCCAGCGCCATTTCGCCTTGCGCCTGTGCAACGATATCTTTGATGATGACTTCTGATGCCTTGAGGTTCAGGTCCCATACTTGGCCCAGGCTGAGGCTGGTAAGATACATTCGCTGGCTTGGCTTCAGGGCTTTAAAGATTTTAGCCCAGTGCCTTTCCCTGACAGCCTCGCTTTTCAAATCGACAAGCAGAGTATTGACGGAGACGAGAGTCTTCAGTACGTTCTGGATGTGCTCGAATGCAGCATACTGGCGCATGCGACTTGGCATCTCCCTCGTCATCCCAATCAACCCGTCGAGACCTTGGCGGATCTTTCGCGGAACAACAGAGCTCCACAATGTATCTCGAAGATCGTTTAGGCTCTTCCAAATCGTCGACAAAGCAGACCACACAGACTTGAAGTCTTGAACCTCTTCGAGAATTGAAGCCAGAATATTGTCCGGCCCTGCTGGAAGATCCAAAGCCTCTTTAGCCTTGGCAACCATCTCAGATTCGGACTTGAGCTGATTGAGGCTGGCTTCAAAGGTGCTGAGTGTTCTTGACGCATCTTCAGGGGCGATGGTTCCGGACACTGGCTTCTCGTCATTCCATTCCTGAACAACGGCGGTAATCTTGTCCGTAACAACCCGGTCTTCGGCGATAATCTTGGCTTTCAGCGCGTCTGTCTGGTCTTGAACGATCTTGCTCTTCCGTGCCAAGATTTCATTCAGCGCTTGCCACTCTCCATCAATCTGCTCCACGAACAACCAATCGTTCGGGAACTGGTATCGTTGCCTGCTGAGCGTCGTTTGGCCTTGTCTGAATATCTCCATTTCAGGACCCCAGGCCTTTACCTTCTTCTTGCACTGTTGAACTATCGTGATGAAAGTGACCGCTTGAGCGGTAGATGAGGCTTCCAGGCTCTGGGACTCAAGGTCGCGGCGTGCCTTTTCGATTTCAGCATGGACGTCACGCATCCGCATACCTAGCTTGCCGGCAAACTTCATAAGAATATCATGTTGCCAGGAGTCGTATTTGGCATTCACGCGGGTCTGGACTTGTTCGTAGTCAATGGTTACATGGCCAAACACCTGGCTAACATCAGAAGTGTCGAAGGTGGACCGAGTCTTGCGAATTTCTTGAAGGAGGTGTAGCCATTTGGAGAGGTTGTTGCCCAAAACGTCGTACACTTGTTCAGCTTGCAGATCCCAAAGGCTCTGGAACTGAAGCCATTTGTCAACATAGGCGCTGACTTGGGATATCTTCTTTTCCACAGCTGTATAGGCTTTCGAAAGTGTGGACGGGAAATTGCTGGGCTATTTAACAGTCAGCGATATGCTTTGTGTGTGAATAGGGAGTAGAACATACCAAATCGGCAAAATTATCTTCAACTTCACGTTCAGTAATATTGATTGTCATTTCATATCTGGAAGCCTTGATCCTGTGCAGATTACAAGCGATTCCTAGGTTCTGATTAGTACTGGAATGCCACAGCTAGTATATTCTAAGCTAACTTACCGAGCCAAATATGCAGTTGCTTATACCACTGTGCTCTTGCGTACTCCATAGGAGGATCAAGATAAATGACCTGATTCTTTATGCTGATCTCATGCACAAGCCGCTTCATCACAGGCTTATACATAGCGGCCTTTTCGTCCTTCTTTTCGGACTCGAACGAGTCGGATGTATCAGGCCGGCGCTTGGTCTGTTGGGCAGCCTCCTCTTCTGCCAGAGTGCCAT
This sequence comes from Drechslerella stenobrocha 248, assembly GCA_000525045.1. Taxonomy (NCBI): domain Eukaryota; kingdom Fungi; phylum Ascomycota; class Orbiliomycetes; order Orbiliales; family Orbiliaceae; genus Drechslerella; species Drechslerella stenobrocha. The sequence goes on along the minus strand of KI966427.1, from coordinate 387,103 downwards.
CAAAAACCAAGATCCAAGTATTCGTCGCTTCCTCAAGCCTCCCCAAAAGAATATCTTGGATTTGAGAGTTCAATGCCCCAACCCACTGGGGTAAGTTGACAAAGTTTTCCAGATTAAGCTGGTCTACAGCAGTTTGAATAGACTCGAGCCTAGTTCTTAGCGGCTCAGTTTCATAAGGGCAAGACTTAAGCTCAGTCAACGCCTTTCTGATGTTCTCGTTGATGGTGTTCAATGTTTGTGTTTTCATCTGTAGGATCCCAACTGCCGTGGCTATGTCCCTCACGAACTGAACATGGCGAGATTCCCTACCTGCGAGGGAGGTACCCGTATCCATGTTGCCGTTTGGAAGATAGGTGACCACATTGCGTACGTGGAGATCATAGCTATGGACAAAGCTTTCCCATTTCAACGGCATGCCCTTCGCAATCAGGACATGTACAGCATCGTGATACCCCGAAAGTAAAGTGGATACATCGCTCATATCGAGAATGATCTTGTTAGTTTGCGCCAACGTTCTGACGGACTCCATAAGAGAAACGGCATAAGGGTAAACGCGTTTGGCCTCTTTGGATACACTGTTGATGGCATGTGGAACCGTAAATTTCAAATTGACGAGATTCCTGACTTCTTTGAAGAGAGCGATAACTTGGGGATCAAAGTTGACAACAAGCTCGAGTTGGTTTCCTAAAGCACGATTTCGGTGGATGTTGAAAAGCCGACCAGAAATGGAGACATTCCGTCTCTGGACATCTGCTAACCAAGCTTCGTAGATTGGCCTCGTTTCGAGCTTTGCTTTGAATGAATTGCTTTCGCTGTACAGCTTTTGGCCCTCGGCGTAGTTCTCCCAGCCTTGGCCGAGAATGTCCTCGACCCGTTTGAGATAGGCATTAAGCTGTCTCTCTATCTGGTGAGCCCAGATGATTGCTCCTGCTATGGGAGGGAGGTCGTGCATTTGAGCCATTGCATGCGCCTCGCTATGCCCGTACTGTTGTTTGAATCTCTCATGCAGCGCCGCGATATCCGCTTTGACGTTATCGATCAATTGGGTCTGATACTCCTGGATAGCCCCACGGATCTTGGGCCGAACGAACAAAGCATTAAACTTCGAGAAGACTCTAAACATCTCTGTGGCATTTTTCGCGGTGGCTAGTCGATCCCTCAACCGCGCTATGATGGAGTTTTCGACGCGGGAAGTGCGCTCGTTGTATGCATTCTCTGCAGTAATCCAAATGTCTGTACCTTCTATGCTGACGTCCAAAACATCAACATCCTTGAGGACTGCGTATGCAGAAGCGACTTCCTCAACGGCATCTACATCGCCTATATCCTCGACTGTCCCTTGTCCGCCAGTTTCACCACGGACCTCTCCATCACCTGGCCCAAGGACGTTTTGGATGGTTCTCTGGAGCTGCTCATGGCCATGTCGGAAGGCTCTAACGTACGTAAGGCGCTCCTGAGTTTTGTTGTGGCGCTTTGTGATCTTGATGGGGATAAATTTTTCGGCTCGCTTCCTGGTGACTTCACGGGCAGTGTTCGTAAACTCTTTGACATTCTCGTCCCAAGTAGAAAAGATGCTGTCCGCAACATTCATCAGAGCTTCAAAGTCCCTGTACTCCATGTGCATCAACCTCCTTCCAGACAGGAGCTCATGCAGTCGGTCATCAAGATCTCCAGAGATAGCTTCGGCAAGAGGCAAAGCTCTCCTAATAGGATAGCTTGTGATTCTTAGCTTCTTATTGATATGACTGAAGATCTTGACCAAGGCCTCCTGGACCTTGGCAAGCGACGTCGCAGAGAGCAGTTCGTCCAGAGGAAAATCACGCATCAGCTGGTTGTACTTTTGGACGGTATCAGAGGCCTCCTTCAACCCAGTATCCGCGATGAAGGACACTGTAGCATGAAAGCGTTTAGCGTATCGGAGGATTTCGAGAGTCAGGACGACCCCATCCCCTCGGAGTTGCTCTTCAATCCCTTCCAAGGCGGATTCCATGTTCAACCAAAAATTGATTTCCTGGGTCGCGCTACCAGAGTCCGCATCTCGTTGCATTTTGGTGATGGTTTGAATAGACTTGATCCAGGAGTTGACTGTAGCCTGCAACTGGTTGAGGAACATGGTATCGTTCACAATGGTTGATGGGATCATATCTCGAGCTGGCTTCTGGCCCTTTGAAACCGCTTCCTCTATCGCGGCTTGGATTGTTGGGTGCATGACAAGCGAGAGCTCTGGGATTTCAATGTTTTGCTGGAGATGCAAGAACGCGAGTTCCAGCTCTGCCATCTTCTTCTTTGCTGCTGGGATGCCGGATTTAGATTCGTTCTCCGCATATCGACTGCTGGCAGCTGACTGGGAGGCACTCTTGCCGCTTTGTGACTGGTTGGCTTTGACATAGGCATCAAAGTAAGGCACCAAAGCGTGATGCATAACGGAGTGTAGGATCTCATATGGTGAATTGCCAGGCAGGTTAAGGATCTGCAGCTGGGCGGCGAGGGGTATCGTCGCTTCAAGGGCAGCGGGGCGCTTGATCAATGCCACCGTTGTGACAGTGAGGGGAGAGGTAGAAAGTTCCGAGGCGACTGAGTATCGGTACTGGGGGGTTGCGGATCCTGTCGAGAGAGATATCACCGTCAGCGACCAACCCTTATTTGAGCTGTTGTATCAAGCGGGAGAATACCGTCGATAGCCTCAGAGGCGGGGTCCGCCGGGGTCTCAACCAGGTCCTTGCAGATGTAGAGCACTGTCGGGCCCTCACTGCTGAACCGCGAGCAGCGAAGAAGGGTGTCCGAATAGTGAGACCGGCTCAACAGACTGCCCGTAGCTTCGAGCTCTCGCTTCGAAGCCCCGAGAGTCACATCGATAACCTGGACGAGGTGCTCGAGCATGTTGACGGGGTTTGTAGTAGAGGTGGAGGGGCTGCTGGAGGACGGCCCCGGTGAGGGGGACCTCCTATCGCTCCCTCTCGGGGCGAGGGCGTCCATGGTGGACAGAGATTCGATTGGTGAGAAGTAGATACAATGAAGGTAGCGGTATTAAAAATCTAAAGCCTCTATTAACGTTGTCAGTTCTCGAAAAGCATTGGTGGACGGATGGTGGTGTATTCTCCAGAGCGATGTTTATGGCCGTGGTCGTGGTCGTGACGTGGACGTGTAAGCCAGGCTTTCGCCTCTCCAGCTGACGAGCCCGCCCAAACGGTAGCTGATATCCGGTCGTCGAATTCGAAGCTTCAGGCACGATGCAATGCAGGGTTGAAACAGAACGTGGGAGGGCGAATCCAGGGGCAGATACCGAGCCTACGATGGACGATGCCTGGGTCTTATAGCTGCGAGTCCGCGATGTATCCGAAGGGGAGAGGAGATGAGGGACATTTCCACTCCGCGTGCTCATTAAACACCGACAGCAGAGAGCCGTTCGATCACCAACCAAAGAGCTGTATTCCGGCCGGGGTCCGTCTCGACTCAAAGCGGAGCGAGAAGGGCTTTTTAGCTGCTGGCATGGTTCCACCGCCCGCTGTCCTGCGATTGGCCGCCGAGCTCGTCTGTCGGCCGCATCTGCAACAGCGGCGGACGGAGTATGTAAGCAGGCCCAACGCCTGTCCATTGAACGAACAGCTGTCTACAACTCCACCTGCAGCACCACGGCCATCGGCTTCCCCAAGGCCCCATCCCGCGAACTGAACCACCGGGGCCCGAATCGCGCCTCTTCGACCTCCTCTGGATCCCGTGGCCGTTCGTGGGGCGACTCTTCCCGGCCACTCGACGAGAGCGAAGCTATTGGACGCGGTGTCCCTTTCCATCCGAGCCCTGCGCTTTTGACGGGCCACCGTTACCACCACCACCGCTATCACAGCTATCACCACCATCACCACTACGACCAATCAAAGCTGCTCTCCAAGGAATCGAATCGGCCTCAGTCAGCATCTAACCCCGCCACAATGGAGGAAGTTGATGGAAATGCGCCGCCTGTCCGTCTATCGCAAGACTCCGAGAACGCGGCTCCCGTTGCTACAACTCCACCAGCAGACGACGCCGAATCGCTCAACCTCGTTCTCGCGCAAAGCATCTATGGCAATCCCCGTGCCTCCGTCCAAGTCGCTGTCGACCCCGTCGCCCTCATCACAAATGAGTGCATCACAGTCACGTCTGCCATGCGCAAGAACGCGCGATGGGCACAGAGCTCGGTAGCCGCGATACTTGGAGGTGGCGGCAGCGAGTCCGGACTGCACAGTCCAACATTAGGCGTCTTTGGCGGCGCGCCAACCCCCAGAGGCAGCCCGCTAGGCCGAACTGCTAGCCAAAGGGGCGCTTCGAGAGACAGCCGAAAAGACAGCGAGAAGACAACCGATAAGGAGGACGATGGGAGGGCCACCCCTACGTTAGATGGAACCTTGGCTGGCAGGTGGGGCCTAAGGGGCAAGCGGGGCAAGAGCATACAGGATAATCCTTTGATCGCGGCCTTTTCAAAATTAAGACGAGATTTACTTGGTTGCAAAGGTAGGTGGCCTCGCCATTCCCCAGGATGTAGAGCAGCATCGCTAACCCTAGCACAGACATAAGGGCTTTCGACACCCCTTCGCTACTACACCCATTCCTACAGGTTGTCAGGTCCTCCTCGACATCCGGTCCAATCACTTCGCTTGCACTTATTGCTATCACAAAGTTCTTCTCGTACAACCTCATAACGCCTAGCTCGCCCCGCTTGCCGCTTGCTATGCAGCTGCTGTCCTCGGCAATCACCCACTGCCGGTTCGAAGCTTCGGATTCATCCCAAGACGAGGTTGTGCTCCTAAGAATCTTAAGGCTCATGGAAGTCATGATGTACGGGCCTGGCTCTGGAGTTTTAGGCGACGAGAGCGTTTGCGAAATGATGGAAACAGCATTGAGCATCTGCTGCCAAATGAGGCTATCAGAAGTTTTACGGAGATCCGCCGAAATGAGCATGATCACAATGTGCCAGGTGGTCTTCGAAAAACTGAAGCACCTGGACATACCGGCGGAGGACGCACCCGGCGAGAGCACAGAGCCAGTCCAGGAGACCAACGAGAATCTCAAAGTAGAGCCATCACTGAACGGGGAAACCGCTGCTGGCACTCTTAATAATATCCGACCTTCGGCAGAGCTCGACCCCGAGGACTCTGCCCAAGACGCAGACAACCTCCAGGTCAAACCGTACTCATTACCTTCAATACGTGAGCTTTTCAGAGTGTTGGTATCATTGTTAGACCCACACAACAAACAGCATACAGACACACTACGCGTCATGGCCATGCGTATACTAGACGTTGCATTCGAGGTTTCCGGCGAGGCGATCACAAAACATCCAAGTTTAGCATCGCTAGCGCAAGACGACCTATGCCGATATCTCTTCCAGCTTGTCCGCTCCGACACGATGCACATCCTCCAAGAGTCGTTGAGAGTAACGGGCACATTACTAGCAACTTCGAGAGCCGGACTAAAGCTCCAGCAGGAGCTCTTCTTAGCGTACGTTGTAGCCTGTCTACATCCCAAGGTCGAGATACCCCGAGAGATCGGAATCGACCCAATCCTATACGAGGGCGTACCACAGGCTCCAAAGCTAGCGAAAGCCGCCAGCACGCCGTCGCAAACTGGGAGTGGTAGAAGTACTCCTGTGCCAGTTAAGGAGCGGCAAAAGTTAGGACTGGAAGGTGGATCACGGAGGCCCGACGCTAGAGAGGCAATGGTGGAGTGCATAGGGGCCCTCGCCAGAATCCCCAGCTTCATGGTTGAACTATACGTAAATTATGACTGTGATATCGACCGAACAGACCTTTGCGAAGATATTGTTGGATTTTTGTCAAGGGTGAGCGTGCCCGGAATCCACATGGTCGAGTAACCCGATACTAACAAAAACCTACAGAATGCCTTCCCTGATTCAGCAACTTGGAGTACCACAAATGTCCCGCCGCTGTGTTTGGATGCGCTACTGGGGTACGTGCAGTATATTGCGGACCGACTAGAGCTCGATCCTGTGACAGACGGCTATCCCGACCCAACCGCCCTCGCTCAACAACGAGAAAAAAAACAGCTCGTCATCGCGGGAGCCTCTAAATTTAACGACTCCCCCAAAAAGGGAATCGCATTCCTCGTCCAAAACGGCATCATAAGCAGCGTGGAGGACCACGTTTCGATCGCCAACTTCTTGAAAGGGACATCGAGGGTCTCGAAAAAGCAACTTGGTGATTACTTGTGCAAGAGGGATAACGGACCGCTACTGGAAGCCTTCCTAAACTTATTCAATTTCTATGGACAAAGACTCGACGAAGCTTTAAGAGACTTGCTAGGCTCCTTCAGACTACCCGGTGAATCGCCATTAATCGAAAGATTAGTTACAATATTCTCGGAAAAGTACATTAACATGTCACATACGGATGTAATCGCCGATAAAGACTCTTGCTTCGTCCTTACTTACGCAATCATCATGCTCAACACCGATCAGCACAACCCCACAGTGAAGGTAAGAAATAACCACCACCTTACACGTCCTACTACCACTGCTGACACGACCGTTAGGTGCGCATGGCGCTGGCAGATTTCACTAAAAACTTGAGAGGTGTCAACGGTGGGAAAGACTTCCCGCCGGAGTTTCTGGAAGCCATCTTTGACACCATTCGAACAAATGAAATTATATTGCCAGAGGAACATGACAATCAACATGCTTTCGACTATGCTTGGAAAGAGCTCCTCGTCAAAACTCAGGGCGCTGGAGATCTTGTCCTTTGCAACACTAATATCTTTGATGCCCCAATGTTCGCGGCAACATGGAAGCCTATTGTTGCCACTTTGTCATACGTCTTTATGTCCGCCACAGACGACGCCGTATTCTCGAGAGTGATCACGGGATTTGACCAAGTAGCCAAAATAGCTGCAAAGTACAAGTTGCACGCATGTCTCGACCGAGTCATAAGATGCTTAAGTTTAATAAGCACATTGGCTACTGAATCGCCCCCCAGCACAAAGTTGAATACCGAAGTGCAGGTCAACGACAATAGTGTGATGGTCAGCGAGATGGCAGTCCGATTTGGGCGAGACTTCAAGGCCCAGCTAGCTACCGTGGTTCTTTTCCGAATAATAACCGGCAAAGAAGCAGTGATCCGTGAAGGCTGGAACCAAGTTGTCCGGATATGGCTGAACCTCTTCGTCAACTCCCTCATCCCTCCGTTCTTCCTCCCCGACCAAAACTCGTTGGATATGCCGCCGATACCACTGCGGAACCCATCGCACGTCATTGAACGGAGAAACATATCTAAGGATGTTGGACTGTTCTCTACGCTATCAAACTACCTGTCAAGCTACGCAGCCGACGACCCACCCGAGCCATCGGATGAAGAATTAGAGAGCACTCTGTGCACAGTAGATTGCGTCAACTCATGTTACCTCGGTGACATATTTGCCAATATAGTGTAAGCACCCTCCGCTTTCGCCCCGTGTGATCTTTGAGCATCAGCGCTGACTACCCGGCCACAGAGAAATGGACGAAGCTTCCACCACCGCCCTCATGAAAGCGCTCCTATCACAGTTACCTGAAGAGAGCTCGCCTGTTGTCATTATCAAGCATGAACTGCCTGTAATGCCATCGAATGGACAAGTGATTTCTGAACGGAAAGACCAGATATACGACCCCGCAGTCCTATACGTCACAGAGCTAGCCACGTGCCTCGCGCTCCGAACTCCCGAAGCCGTCCAGACGCTTGGGCCAGACGTCGCGGTCTCGTTACAAAACATCGTCCGCGGTGCCAAACAGGCACACCCGCTTGTCGTGGCGCGCTGCATCTATTACCTGCTGAGCATTCTGAAAGCCGGTTACGAGCATGAGTTCCTCCGCGCACCGATAATATTGCATTCCATCGCCTCACTTGAGAAGTCACTGCTCGACAAATGCGCGGGGCCAATTGTCAAAGGGGTGCACAGTTGCATCAACTCCGGGACGCCGCTGCGCTCGGAAATCGTAAACTCCCCAGACTTTTGGTCTCTACTGCGGATGCTGGCCACAAATGCCGAGGTGTCTAGCGAAGTCTTCGATATCCTAGAGCTAGTGGCTATCCAGAACCCGCTCAACGTAACGGCAGACAACTATGTTGCTGTTGTGACAGTGTTGAACGACTTTGCAACGGCAGGGAGCATCGGGGCCAAGTTTGAGCAATTGCAAGACAAAGTCAAGAAGGGAAAGATAACAAAGGTATCCGAGAGACCGTAACAAGCAAATCACGTTCCTAAGGGAGATACTGACTCCCGCCCTTCGAACTAGTGACGCGGACGTTGTCATCCGTGGCACCAAGGCCGCACTAGGGATATACAACCTCACCACCCGCGTGCCGGCCCTCATCACCAAGTCACATCTCGAGCAAACAGAAGCCTGGACAACATACTGGTCACCCATCTTCCAAGCCCTATCAACGCAGTGCATCAACCCATGCCGTGAGATCCGGCACAACGCGTTCAGCAGCCTGCAGCGTGCGCTATTATCACCCGAGCTCGCAAGCGCAGACCACAAAGAGTGGACTGGGATTTTTGGCGACGTTATGTTCCCACTCATCACAATGCTGTTGAAGCCCGAGGTCTACCAGAGCGATCCCAGGGGCATGAGCGAGACCCGGATGCAGGCTGCAACGCTGTTGTGTAAGATATTCCTAAACTACTTGGTGCTATTGAGCGAGTGGGAAGGCATGTTGGGACTGTGGTTGCGCATCCTCGATATCATGGATCGATTGATGAATAGCGGGCAAAGCGATCATTTGGTAGGTCGATATTTCCCCACTTGCCCCTGCAATCTGGTATCTTTGGATAGCTAACTGTGACTGCGTTTTGCCGTGCAACAGGAAGAAGCGGTGCCCGAATCGTTGAAGAACGTGCTGCTGGTGATGTCTAACAGCGGATTTCTCATCCCCCCAGAACAACAAGAAGAAGGCAACGAGAAACAGAAGGAGCTATGGGTTCAAACATGGCAGCGGCTAGAGAGATTCCTGCCGGATCTGTATAAGGAATTATACCCAGAAACGCCGGCAGAAGCCGCGCAGAACTAGATCTAGAGCATGGGATATGTAGAATCAGCCTTGGCATAATGAACACCTCGCAGATAGGTGATTACGAGGCATTGAAGCTAGAGATCCAGTGTTTTGATAGGGCTCGTGAAGCAGCACTATTGCAGTAGCCAAGATAAACATCACAAATAAGAAGTAAAATTCGAAGGCCATTTTTCAATGGCATTCGACCACCGCCAAGCCGATCTGACGATTGACGGCCCCGTTACGGTATCCAATTACTACATGTAAAAGCATAGCTAGCTGGCCTTATGTATAGATGCGATGGCATGTTGATGCAAACATGAGGCACTATGGTAACATATATATGTATCTTTTGCTAGCACTCTGTCGAGACCGATTTAGCCACGTATACACAATTGGTATATACGATATCAGATTATAACGGTTGCAAATTTTAGATACAAACAACGGCGGATGCCTTGATCAATTGACCTTGGCCCTGACCGACGTCAATCGGGTTTGGAAAGCAATTCGATCAAATTAATAAAGAACCAATTTACATATAGTACTAGAATGAGTTCATCCACAGATATAGTCCTAGTATATAAGATATATGTATAGATACTACTACTACTTACTACTTACTACCCAGGTAGATGACAGGCGTGTATGCGAGGATAGCATGCTAGGTCATCCTGATTGTAGGCGCGCGCAACGGAAAAAGCCAAACAGCCGATGCCAACATGCAAAATGCCACTTTTGGTTTTCCAAAGAGCAATGAGGAAACAACAAGGCGGAAAATAAAAACTAAAGATTAAAAAATAACGACGCCTGTTTCCACCATATCCATATCTATAAGTATTTATACAGTCGGTACCAAAGACCCCTTTCCCCTTTCCGCAATCGTTAAAGTCGTAACGCCTAGCGCGGCTCAATTTATGTGAATGCCTCCTCCTTCTTGCCTGGCATTACCGGCAGCTTGTTCTCTTTGACTCGTTCATTCTCACGGTCGGCCACCGCTTGAGCTCGTTGTCCCTCGGCAATCACCTGGGCTCGTCCCTTCTCAGCAACTGCATGAGCTCGTCCCTTATCAGCGACGTGTATCTGTTCAGCGCCCTACAAGGCCAGTTGTGTCAGTTCAGGCCCCTTGTTGCCAAAATCTAGTCCAGCTAAACTCACTGGTATTTTTGGTCGTGACGCCGCTGCATGTGGTTCCTTGATATCCATTGGCTCCTTGGTGTCCTTTACCGGTACTCGCCCATTTTCATGCCCCTTCCAAAAGAAAATGTTTAGTCGGAATCCGGCAAGTTGAATCATCTCGCAACTTGGGTTTCAGATACTTACCACGACTTGACCATGTTTCTCTTCTTCCTCAGTGGTAATGACGCCGACCCCGGGCTCTTCAACGTGCGCAATCGGTCCCTCTGCACCACCCCGCAAATTCTCATTTGGGGTCTTGCCCACAGCCTCTGTCTCGTCAGTCGACTCTTTCGGCTCCTTCTTTGCCTTCAGCGCCGCGTTGATAATCTCTTGTCGGTCTTTATCCCAAGTATCCTTATCCTTCTTGATGTCCCAGCCCTCCTCCAGCCGCGCTTTGCGCTCGGCCTTCTCTTTCTCCTCCTTCTCATGTGCAAGCCGCTGTTCTTCCATCTCCTTCATATGCTTGATGTCGTCCAGTGAAGGTTCGTACAAATGCCAAATGGTGTAGTGCGGTAGGCCAACGACAGAGAATTTCATGCGGCGGCACATCTAATCCCACAAGCTTTTGTCAGCAATCAACCCCCCAAGCCGAACGATAGATGCTCGTCATACCTTTCCAAACCCTTCGGTCTCTGCATGCTTCTCAAAACTGAACGCAGGGAAATGGGCACCTGCACGGAAAACCAGCGCCTTGGCCATGATACTAACACCACCAACACCATCGAGCTCCATCTCGACATCAGGGTCGCCACGGGGGTCTCTCAAGTAGGCCAGATGGGGTCTCCAGGTAGCGTATTCAGCATATCCCTCAACAATAACATCGTCCTCGCCAAGCCGGGATGCCAATTCTAGGCCGGTCTCCGATTCCTGCCAAGAGTTGAGATCATAAGGCTGCTCGTTACCGAGCCAATCCGGAAGCGGCCGCCAGACATCTATAGTTTTCGATATAATGAGCAACAGACAAAACGCGCGTGTGAAGTAGTGGGTTTTGGAGCATACTTGGAACAATAACATGCTTGTTGTGCCTCATCAGATCCTCCAAAATAGTCGTCGGGGCAGTTTCGACATCAGCATCGCGCCAATAGACCCAGCTATGATGCGGTTTCAACGTAGCATTCAGCAGCCAGTTTCTGGCCCGGGCCATCAGCTTTCGCCGAGGCCCTTGCGCGGCGAAACCATGTCGGTTGCTGAAATCCTGTCCGATCGCCGCCCCAAAGTCCTTTTCCAGTACCGTTATCTCGCCAAACCATTGTTCGTGGTCGGGGTCGTTCTGTTGTTTCTGTAGCATCTCTTTCAGGAGGCCCAGGGTATTATCCTTCGAATCGGAGACCAGGAACGCGAGATCAACGAGATGGTGCGGATAGGTCAAATTTCGTAGGTGGCCGAAGAACATTGGCAGGTGGGCTTCAGCATCGCGAAGGGGCGAGAGGAAGAGGATCCGCTCGCCCCTCTGCCAGCCGGTGGCGCTGCCTTGGTATAACGACAAGTCATGATATTCGACTCCCGGTATGTCTTTGTAGAGGGTAACTCCGAGCCCGATGGCCGACAAGACGCTGAAGCGGAACGACCGCGAGACTAGCACGGAGAACAGAAAAATAGCAGTGAAAGCTAGGCTGACTCTGAAAAGAAGACGACGCCGGATGTACGAGGGTTTCCGGTATTTGGGGTGGAACTTGGAGCTATAGACGGTCAGGTCAGCGGTTAGCAACTGGCAACCAAACAGACTGGCTCGAGAGTGCACACATACTTGTAGGGCGATATCTCGTACACATCGTCTTTGTAGTAGCTGGAATGGCCATTCGAATAGCCGTTACCGTACGAGGAATGGGAGTGTCGACTTATGGGTAACGACATCCTGGTGGAATGTGGGCCAAACGGGAGCCCAATGCCAGAACCGCAGAGCTGGGACGCTTGATGAGCCTGTATACCCTTCAATCCCTACCCACGCCCCCCGATAAGGGCAAACCAGAGGTCTTGATGGTCGTCTGGACGGAAGAGCAGGTCGCCGGGTGTCGATATTTGGTGCCACAGAGAGGAATTTGAGGATTGCGCGGCTAGAAGAAAGCGAAGACGCCCGGGACACGAGAGAGTTGGTTTGAGGTAGCCGAACAGGGGCAATGTAACGTAGCGACGATGGCTGTGTTGTGTTGGGCGTGTCGTTGTCGGGGAGGCCACCTACCACCAACTGCAACTTCGTGGACGCAGAAAGTGAGGCGTCACGATAAATTGGAAACCAACCTCGGAGAACAGGATATCGACAACGTCCGACCGCGTGGGATGAGAAGAAAGGCAAGTATCGTGTCGATGGACTGCGAACGATGCGCTTCAAGACTGACTCGGAAACAGGTGTCGCCCGACCAAGATCGATCAATCGTACGTCCAACCAACTGCAACCAGCCTCGTAAGCGTTAAAATTAATCGAGGGCTAGCCCACGCCCACGAACAAACCCCAATGAAGACGGAATCAGCGAAGGATGAGAACGAAGACGAGGACGTATAAAGGGGCGATCCGTCGTGCTAGCCTCCGTGAAAAGAAGCTGATATCCCCGTCCGGTCGCGAGTCGATACATACAGGAGCGCATCCGATCTGACACCGAGGACCGACATGATGCAGAGGTTGAGGCACGTCCAAAACGGACACCGAAGCCGCTGCTGTAGGGGACTTTTCGCCGTTGCAATTGGTCGTTTCGATTCGCAGGCCGCGCCCTTCAGATGCCACCATCCGCTTTCCAGTTAGACAGAGACGGATGCTGTTTTCGCCGCCTGCCGCTTCCATCGATCTGCCGCAGCTGCGGCGTGCTCTAGCATGACGCAAAATGCCAGGGTGAGGCTAGCCGTTGACACCTTTCTTGGTAACTCCACGCCGGCCTTCGAGGCCTCATGATGGCAACGTCGCGTCGTAACGTATGCATGGAGCGAATAGGGTTTCAATCTTGGGTGGTTGACAAACGCCCGTCCTCTTCGCGCTGGCAGAAGAATGTGTGCCAAAATATAAGTTTACAGGTTGACTCAGGGTCGGATTCCGGCTGACAAGGACTAACTAAAACCGAGCTATTGAGCTATCGACCCAGGCTTACATCGTGAGACGCCAGGCGATATCGGCAACTCCTTTATAAATTTAATCCACTAAAATGTGCAAGACCACTCAGAGTGTAGAACTGCTCTATCCGGCAAGCCTTGGTTTCCGGGAACAAACCACCACTGCTAAATGGCTCAAAATCAACCCAACTGTAACGCACACTGCACAAAACACTTCACGACACAGACTTCACGACCAATTCGATTCAAACCTGACCAGAATACCCATGCGACAAGCCACCCGTAGAGGCAGAGCCTAAAAAGAACGTCAAGTAGACTCCCACGACGATACGTATGAGACACGCCCAGCCCACGCAAACCGGCCCCTTGTAATCCCAGACGGAGCCAAACACAAACAAGCTCTATAGAAGTTTCTACCTTATCTCTATCTTGAACCGCACCTGCCAAGCTCGGTACCCCCAAATCGACACACCTTTCCGTCAAGTTGGCAGCTCAACCCTAACCTAATCAAGACAATTAACGAGGACACACTCCTTCCAAGCCCGCCGTGGCTCACGTTCAGCCTTCCCTTCAACATCAGTATGGCAGAAACACCCAGACGGTGAAAGCCACTTTGCGCCATTGACGTAGCCCCGTGGACGTAGCCCTCCGCAGAAGATAGGGCCGTTGGCCAGTACTGCGATACGACGATATAAGGACCAACCCAATGGCTTGACACACATGCAGCGGACATGTTAACATTTCATGCTATTGCGCAGTAGCTGACCTGCACGCGTGGACGACCAACATCCACGACCGATCCGCGGCATAATTACAAGGCTACGCCGAAAGAACGGAACTAGATAAATCCCAAGATCATCCACACACTTATCGGGGGCGTGATAAAAAAAACGCCAGCTAGCGCCACGAACAACCCGTATAAACGCAGCATGCATACGCTAAAGCATCATGTACCAAAGTTTCCGTTAGCAAGTCCAACAGTCCACGAGAGGAGGAGGCGCAGGTATCGTTTTAGTCCTTCCGGTAACCGGAAAACTGCGAGTGCGCATATGCATATATGCACATGTTAGGACAAATAGTCAATGGCATGCTTGGTACTGAAATACATTTGAGAACACTCCAATACAACGTGCAGGCAGTGTACGTATACGTATACGCGTACACGTGCCAATCATTCGCAAGTGCCTAGTATAACAATGTCTTCTAATCTGAAAGCTATGCGGAAGTCCGCAGGCGCTCTAGCCAATATCCTTCGTAGCCACGCTGCCTCCCAAAGCGAGGGCACTCAGCCGAAACGATTATAAACCATGACACCAACATGCATAAGAATGGATATACTATCGCTAAACCATCTTAAAAAAGTACCCTATGTAGCTCATGTCTTGGTGGTGTGAGCGTTTCCTATAGATGTATGTGACCAAAACATTTATATGTGTATTGTAATCTATAGTTAAGGTTCACCAACTTGAATCGCCTAGGAGCAACCCGATTGCTAGAGCTTGCAGATACAGGTACCCAGCAGATGCATAGTACTAGCTTCAAGACCTAACCATAACGTAACAGGGAGGGTTGCGTCTCCATGTATACAACTGAAATGAACAACAAGCCAGGCTTCCGTCCCATCACCACATATACACTCTACAAAGCCAAAGCCTCCACAAAAGAGCAGTTCCCAGAATACAAACAGGAGCGCAAAGCATACGCTACTATTACGCTACCTTATCCTCCTCCCCACCAACGGTATCGGGCACAGCTACAGCACTAGCCGCTACATCCACCGTCGTGGCCTCTTCCCCCTCAACCGGCTCGCTCTCCTTGACTTCCACAACCTTACGCCTCTCAATCGGCTCCTCTCCACCCTTAATCCGGTAGTGCACCGTCACATCCCCACCTGTCCTCCACACGTGCGCCTTCATCGTCGCCAGCGTCATGTTAAGCGGGATAATTTCGTCCTTAACCATTAACTCCAGCCACTCGTCCGGCCGGCGACGCTCCTCACCAAAGTCCGTCCCTGGCCCTCCCGCCTGTGCAGGAAGTGGATCTAGCCGGTCGTAAATGTAAGTCACGATCTTACGCGCACGCAGCATCCGATTGGCGTTAAGCCGGTTGTTTCTATCCCACCCATACCCGTAACACGCAACAAATATCAGCACTCGAGCTGTGGTAATCGCACTCAAAAGTAGACAGCAGTGTACTTACGGATCGTTCACATCACCTATATTCGCTAGCTTGTCCTTCCACGGCATAAGCACAAAACTGACTTTGACGACCTCTTTCATCGGTATCTTGCTCAGGAGTATAGCATCGGCCACCCACGCCGGCAGTACCTTCTCCAGTTCGTCCGCCTCGTTGCCAACTTCACCCACTGTGCCACGATATACGTCCTTCATCCCGCCAGAGTCCGGCGAGTCCTCCTGGATTATCAGCACCATCTCCGGCGGGTGTTTAAGCACAGGCGTCTCCGATGGAAGTGATGGGTTGATGGCGGACTTGATGCTGAAGTCCGGCAGGGCACGGTCCGGCGTGTATGCATCATATGATTTGCGGATGCGACGGACAACTCCGAGAAGGGTGTCGTCAAACTGCTCAACCAGTTTGACAGGCTCGGCGGGTTCCTCAGGCTTGGGTTCCTCAGGCTTCTTTTCTTCTGTTTGCTTTGGCTTTTTTGACCATAGCTTTGAGAGTGAGAGCTTTGAGGTTGCGGAGGGCGTTGTTGGCTGTGCTGCTACTGCTGCCGGTGTAGCAGCGGGCTCCGCTGGTGTGGTCGCCGGTACGCTAGGCGTGCCCGCGATGCCAGAGGTAGAGCCGGTGGCCGTGGTTGACGTTTCATCGTCCTTAGGTCTAGACGGGATAGTAAAGTAATCGCTATCGCCGGATGTACCTGGTTTATCTTTGCTCTCTTCTTCGGCCATCGGAGGCAGGTGTAAGGGAAAATGCGTCGCGGCCGGTGTAGCCAGCCCAATTGAGATGCCCGGTGTTTGCGGGTATTGGGCACCTACTAAGCCGTTCAAGCCAGGCCGCGGGGTTGCCGTTCCAGGGGTAGTTGGTTCGACGAGTCCCGAGGGAGGACTCGGTAGAATTATCGCTGATGGTGCATTCTGCCTTCGCTGAGTCTCCCTCGCAGCCTGCGCTGAGGCAAGGTTCTTGCGATATTCATCATCCCTTTTGATTTCTTCATCAATCAAATGAGAGAAAAGATACCGTAGTACCCATTTCCCGAGGTTGATTCTGTGATCGTCACGGAACTCAACCTTCTCGTCAAGCTCGACCTCGTCGGCGTACATCTCGGCATCAAAGCAGTAATTCTCCTCTAGAACGCAAGCCAGACGGCCAGTCCGTGTGTCAACCTGGCACCAATTTGAGACGCTCTCGCGGGTATTCACTTCGCTTTGGACTTCTTCAATATGTCGCTTTCCCCACTTCTTCAGAACAGTGCACTGTACAAAACACCATCAGTTCTCTGACATATGGCCATTCGACTGGACGGGTGCTCGTTACCTTTACAAGATCCCATTCGAGCACATCTCCAGCCGAGTCGACTGTCAGCACACGCCGTCTATCATTAAGAAGAACGTGCTTGATCAATCCGTTTTGCCCCTCAATAGTCTCATCAGGCTGCTCGTATATTGGCTTCATGTCACCGGTGTCCTCCACCCCCATCATCGCCTCTGTTATGGACGCGTGCCTTGCCTGGGGGATTGAGTATATGGTAACTTCATCCGGGTCTCTCACTTCATGCGTCGTGAATGCTGAGGTATTGGACAACCGCAGGATCGAGTTTAGCGGAATCATCGGTTTGTCGGATTTCTTAGGGTACCCAACGACCGTAGCTATCGACGCATTGGACGGCCGGTGCTGATGGGAGTGCATGGTAGGCAGCGCAGGCGACTTTGGTGACATCCCAGCAGTTTCCTTCGGCGACACAATCTCCGCGTTCGTATCAACGTCTAGCCATCGGTGTATCCTCGAGCTAGATGTTGCCGTCCAGATGTAATCCCCACGACCACCATCCGCGATCAGCTTATTGACACCTTCGTTCTCCTGGCAAACCGCCACGCAAATCCCTTCCTCGATTTCGGTGATGTTCCTAATGTCGGTTTTCGCGACCAAGCCCGTCCGGTCAGCGGAGTGGAAAAGCTCGAGCTGCGGGTGTGACGAGTGCAACGACCACACGCTGTCATTATGCATCGTGAGGGTGTGCAAGCAACGTCCACCAGTCACAGACCACATCTTCACAGTAGAGTCGGACGATGCGGAGAGAATGATGTTTGCGTCCTGAGAGATCAATATCGACCTGACGAGGTCCGTATGGCCGACAAACTTGGTGATTGGCTTGCCGGAGCGTGGGTCCCACAGCCTCACCACGCTCTCCGGCCCGCCAGACGCAAGAATCCCACCCCCGATGCCGAGAGAGTAGACCGAGCCCTTTGGGTTGTCCTTGTCCCCGCCATCGCCGACATCAATGCACAGTTGTTCACCCTCGCCGGAGAGATCCCACAGGAAGATCTTCCGGTCGAGACCACCGGATGCAACCCACGTCCCACTTGTCCTTGATTCTGGTCCGGATGCGACTACGCATTTGACGTAGTCGGTGTGGCTGCCCAGGTCCGCGGGCGGCGCCTTGGAGGACGGCCGCCAGAGCTTGACCGTCAGGTCCGACGAGCACGAAACAAGGGCCTCGGAGTCGGAAGTCAGGGCCAAGTCATTGACCCAGTGCGTATGCGCCTGCACCTGGGTCTTGAAGGTTGACGCTGGCGGGCGTGTCCGAGGGAGAGTAGGCGAGCCGCTGCTTGCGACGGAGGGGTCCGGCGGGGGTGTAAGGTCCGTATGAACGTTCCAGGCGCAGATGACGCCATCGCGGCCGGCGGAGTATCTGCGGAAACCACGGAGAAAGAGTTAGACGGTGAGAGCCGGCGCAGACGGGGATAGCGCGGACGATGGGAGGTCGCGGGGAAAGAGAGGCAATCCACCTACAAGGTCCCGCGGAGATCGAGTGCTAAGGAGTTCACGCCCAAACGATGGCCTCCAGGCGAGTTTGGAAGAGGAAGCACTGCGTCGGCCGTTAGCTCGGGGCCTGTTCGGTGAAGCCTGGTGGACGGTTACCGTAGCTGATCTTCTGGCGGGCCTTGCGCGCCATCGACTTGGAGTTGGCTTTGTTCCAGCACCAATGGCCAATGCGATGCAGTCAATGCAAGCACGCGGGCCGATTCCTGGTGTTCGCGGGGGAGAAAAAGGCAATGCGAAGGGTATATACGAAGAGAAGGACGCCGCGCACACGACAGAAGAGAGCAAGAACCTCAGCTGCGCAATCGAGAGGAGACAGTCAGCAACAGAGGGGGAAGACAGAGGAACATCTGATGCATCGCGTGGAGAGGCCTTTCCTGCCAGGCAGACGGACGCAGGTCGGTTGATGGGCTCTGCTCGTTTGTGCGCTGCGCCTAAATTCACTTCTTGGCTAAAGTCGCCCGCCGAATTCGAATGCTGCGGCCCACAGCAGATTCGTAATCCTGAATTGCGCATTTGCATGCAAAGTGCGAAGTGTATAGAGTTCATCGATGGTGGAAAGGGGAGGTCGGGGCCTGTATAAACCGCCTGTCGCCTAAATTCAAAACAAGCTGGACCCTGCGACCCCGCGATAACCTGCAGTTAACTTTGAACATTAATTAAAGAATCGCAAACCGTGGGCATGCCGACTCGAGCGCGCCTGGTTTCGAATTCAAGACTCGGTGGCAGGCGGATACACTAATATACAATGTAGCTATTCGAAAGGCAAAGTCGCCTAGGCCAGCAGCCCGGCAGCCAAAGCCTCGAGGTCCTCCAAAGTCTCCGGCGCTTCATCCATCTGCACCACCTTGGTCTTCCTCTTCCTCTTGGACTCCTTCTCCTTCTTCCTCTCTTCTTCAGAATCGTCCTCGAACCACTTCTTCTGCTTCTTGGCTGGTCTTCCTTCCTCCACCAGCTCTGGCGCGCTGTCCTCGCCGTAATCCTGATACGGCACAAGCGGCACCCCTCCATCAAAGTCACTGCCATCATCTTCAATGTCTTCCAGCGCTCTAGCCTTCTGCCTCTCCTTCTTTGCCCTCCTCTTCTCCTTCGCCACTGTCTTGTCTTCCTCATCGGCAGCACTAACTCTCTTTGTTTCCTCTGCCAAAAACTTCCCCCGTTGCGCCTCTGCGTCTCCGGCCTTGACGAACGCTTCTTCATCTTCAAGCTCGTATATCGCGTGCGCCTCGCCTTCATCATCAAAGATAAGCTTGGTACCCTTGCCCTTATACTTCAGCATCGCCTTTTTCGTAGTTGCCAGCTTCTCACGCCGCTTGGAGTCCACCAACAAGGGCTCCTTGCCGTGGACTTGGATGTATCTCGCGCTCGTTTTCTCGCCATCCACGTCTTCAGCATCCGAACCGTAGCCGTGGCCCTTGACCGCCAGGAAATCTTCATCTTTGCCTTCGTCCCCGCTGCCATCACCATGTCGAACCATCTCTGTGAAGTGGGGCGTAAAGATATTTTGGTTTTCTACCAGATATATTAGCCGCGTTATCCTGTATAAGCAAGGCGGCAATTGACTTACGTCTCTCAAACATCCGGTCATATTTTGTCCGGACCTCTTTCTTCTTCTTCTCCTCTTTCTTCGTAGCCTGGTCCTCCTCCTCCCCGTCACTTCCTCTCCCATCGCTGCTATCGTCATCCTTCAACAGCGCTCTGGGCGCGTTCTTGCGCTGTTTCGCGTCCTCGCCTTTCATAAACTTGACCCGTGGCGCACCAGGTAGCCCCAGACTCGTCGCGAAATCCTGTAGTGGCAGTTTTTCCAGATCGAATATATCCTTGTCTTTCTGAATGTAGACACTTCTCGCATAGCTGGTAAACGCCTTCTGCCCCAGATACTTTATCTCCGGTTCTTTGAAACAAATGCCTTGTAGTTGCTTTTGTATGCTCTGCTTCTTGTTCTGTCGCACATTAATCTTCTCGATTGGTACCTTTTTGACCTTCAGCTTCTCCAGCATGCCCTTTTCCTCTGTTGGGCATAGAAACAGAACGGCCCGCCCATCCCGTTCGTATCTCGCTGTCCTCCCCACTCTATGGATGTAAGTGTCCACATCTTCGGGGCAATCGACCTGGATAACCCAATCTACCGCCGGGAAATCCAACCCTCTTGCAACCACATCCGTTGCAAAGAGGCAAGAGTTTTTCGAACCCGAGAAATTTGCGGTGATATCCAGCCGGGCTGTCTGTTTCTGTTTGCCGTGGAGATGCAGCAATGGTATACCTGGTTGCATCTGCCGAAATGTCTCATACACGAATCGCACCTGCTTTGTAGACGATAAGAATACCAGAATCTTCGACTTGACATTCGCCCTAATAAAACTCCACAGGATGTCGAGTTTCTCGGGAAGCGGTGTGATGATATAATGCTGTTGTAGCTTTCCGGGTGTCGCCGAACTAGCTGACTCGTGCACGGAAACATACTCAGGGTCTTTGAGGCTGAGCCTGGCAAGATCATTCACGTTTTTTGTCTGCGTAGCGCTGAACAATAGCGTCTGTCGGTTCTTCGGTATACCCTGCACGATGGCGTCGATGGCGTCTTTGAATCCCATGTCCAATATCCGATCCGCCTCATCCAGCACCAACACTTGAAGGCTGTAGGTATCCAGGTCCGGGTTCTGTTCCAGATGCTGCTTCATACGGCCTGGCGTGCAGACGAGGATGTTCATCCTGCCGAGGCGCTCGCGTTCATCTTGTAGGTTCTTGCCACCAATAACGAGGCCAGCGGAGAAGCTGTGGCGCTGACCGACCTTGCGCAGGACCTCGAAGATCTGGATGGCAAGTTCGCGGGTTGGCGATATGATGAGGGCGCCCAGGCCGTCCTCCTGAGTCCATTTTCGGCGATAGAGGATTTCGAGAACCGGGACTAGGAACGCGAGGGTCTTCCCGCTGCCTGTTTTCGCGGCTCCAAGTATGTCCCGACCCTTCAGCGCCAGCGGTATCGCCTTCCGTTGTATGTCGGTGAGGATTTTGAAATGCGACTTGTCAAGGCCGGTTGTCGTCGCTCGGGATATGGGTAGTTCAGAGAATTGGCTAATATTTGAGGCATCCTACAAAACCAGGAATGGAGATATCAGCATCGTCACTGGACAAATACGTGGAAGGACATGGTGTAGGACCACTTCGAAGGAAGGAACTCACGAACTCCTGGGCCGTCTTCTCGAGGGTCTGCAATTCCTCCTCCTCCCGCTTGCGCTTCAGCGACCTGGACTCCTTCCGGCGGGGCTTCAGCTGCGGCAGGGAACTAGCCGGCCTGGTACCTTTGGCCATCTCGACTCTGCTGGTATGGTGGTTGTCAATTCGAAGATTGAAGATTGAAAGTTTTCTGCGTCGCCTTCGGTAAAATTTCTGCAGGGATGTTGTGCAGGCTGTCGGCCGAACCGCGCCGCCAATCAAGCTTCAGGTCGTCCTGCCGCCAACTGCTCTGTCTGCATCGCGCACCTCAACAACAGCCCGCCGTCAGCAATCATGTCGTCGTCATCAGCCGCCGAGAAGAAGAAGGAGGAGCCCACAAAGGCAGAGGAAGAGGAGGAGCCTGAAGGCGAGGTAGAAATCGACAAGGATTCCTTAAA
>KI966427.1:267268-365248 GCA_000525045.1 Drechslerella stenobrocha 248 | reverse complement strand
TTCACCCAAGATGACATCAGGCGACGTGACTCGGGTGGTAGCTAACAGGTTCTACGCAGGATGCGGAAATTCAAAGCGCGTCTCCATATCGCCCCTCAGCTTTCCAAGGCTCTCTACTAACAACTAATGCTTTGCAGGAATCATGACCTCCTTCAAGCTCGACGCGTAGGTGTCTACTCCTCGCCGAACAAGACGCACACCAAGCTAATCCCTATTCCCCACCCAGTTACGCCGTTTTAGACCTCCAGCCCGGTGTCCCAGAGTCTGATATCAAGATGCAATACCGCAAGAAATCGCTCCTCATCCATCCGGACAAGACCAGGAACCCGCAGGCACCCGACGCCTTTGATCGGTTGAAGAAGGCGCAGACCGAGTTGATGGAGGAGAAGACCCGCACACGCCTTGATGAGGCCATAGCAGATGCCCGGATGCTGCTCCTTAGAGAGCGGAAATGGACGGTCGACCACCCGGATCTCCAGACCGAGGCTTTCAAGCGAGACTGGCGAGAGAAGACGAAGGAGGTGTTAATTGATAACGAGCTACGGAAGCGGAATCAGCTCAAGGCCCAGCTGGCGGAGGAAGGTCGAGAGCAGCGAAAGGCGGACGCGGAGGTGGAGGCCCGGAAACGGAAGAGGGACCACGAGCAGGCATGGGAGGAGACCCGAGACCAGAGGATCAGTTCGTGGAGAGACTTCCAGAAGGGCAAGCAGCCGTCAAAGAAGAAAAAGATGAAGCCTATCGGATAGGCCATCTTGGTTTTGCGTGGCATGTTGGCTTTTGCTTGTTTATATTCCTGTTCGAAGCTTTCTGCCGGGGCGTTCTGGGTAACTTGACATTGGCGCGCGCAGCCTGGGTGCGAAACCACCACCACTATGAGATATACATACCATACATCCATACACCCATATATACATACCCCTGGTCAATCAAATCAATCAACCTCTCTCCGGAAACACTCGTTTGAGAGTCTCCACATTTTAGCTGTCATCCACGATGCATCGCAAAGGCCCGGCCGAGATCAGTTTGGCGCGCTTCAGGCCACCCGTTTCCGTTTGTCGCGCTACCAACAACGGCAACCAACCCGACCAGCCTGCTTCCTCCCAGATCGCAACAGTGGGCGAAAACATTGGGGGCTTCAGAACACGGTAGCAGCTGCTGGCAGGAAAGCCATGGAGCCATGACACCAGATATCCAGCCTCTGCCGAAAGCCTCAAACCTATTCTACACCCTTACACCACCCTAGACCCCCCCCCTACAATGTCGACCTCCCGCCTGCTATCCCGCGGCCAGTCGAGCGAGGACTACGACCTCGGGCTAGCCCACCCGCATGACGACGAACGTGACGGACCCGCCGAGCATATCGAGCTGCAGACATTCCGCCGGAACACTCTCAACGAGGAGACAGCGTCATCGCAAGCGGCCGTTGATGAGGAGGAGGACGATGCCGATGCCGACGCCGACGATTCTGACATGGACGAAACATACCTGCTATTCACAGCGGAGGAAACCAAGCGTGTCGTCAGGAGGTTCGATCGGTACCTCGTGCCGTTTCTGGCGTTGCTATACATGCTAAGCTTTTTGGACCGGTCGAGTGGGTTACCATTGTCCCTGAGTTATCTCCGATCGAACCAGAGTCTCTTGGTGGGGACAACCTGCTAATGCGGTTTATCTTTTGCGCGCAGATATCGGAAACGTGAGTTACCAACGTCCGGAATCGAATGTGTCAAAGATGCGGCGGGCTCAGTTTTCTATCAGGCACGCATAGCAGGTATGGAGGCGGATCTCGAGATGTCACACGGCCAGTACGAGTGGCTGCTTACCTCCTTCTACATAACCTATATCGTAAGCATTACAGGTCCCCTCATCACCAGCAGTATGTTAGGCCGTTGCTTAGACCCGCTTCTAGTTATTTGAATGGATGGCGCTGCTGTGGAAGGTCTTTCCCGCACACGTATATGTTGCTGTCTGCGTCGGAGGGTAAGCCTTCACCCGCCGGAACAGGGCGCCCTGCGATTGCCAGAGCATGTTGGAACTGATCGATGAACTACTCAAGCTAAAGTTGGGGGCTTATAGCTTCACTTCGTACGTTGCACATCCTGTCTGCTCGTTTTGCTTCATCCAGCTTACGCTCTACCATAGAGGGCATCGTCCCAAATTTCGTCAGCCTGCTGCTCGCCCGCGCCGCCCTAGGTATTGCAGAAGCAGCCTTCGGCCCCGGTGTCCCATTCTATCTATCCTTCTTCTACAAGCGTGAAGAACTCGCCTTCCGCACCGGCCTCTTCATCTCGGCTGCCCCACTGTCGACAGCCTACGCAGGGAGCCTCGCCTACCTGTTGACTTCTCTCAGTACCGGCCTAGCCCCCTGGCGAGCTCTGTTCATTATCGAGGGATGGCCCAGTCTCATCGCTGCAGTCGTAGCATGGTGGTACATCCCCGATGGACCTGGGGACGCGTGGTTTCTAAAAAACTCGGAAGAGAGGCAAATCGCAGCCATACGACTACAGGGGCACAGCAGGAGAAAGCGGCGACTGAGTTTCTTTAAAGCCGCCACATCTAGAAAGACCAATAACTCTGGATTCGACTGGCGAGAGGTGATATTTGCGCTCATGGAGCTGCAGAACTGGCTCACCGCGGTAAGTCGCTGATACTAGCACATACACAAACACGGTCACCCCCAGCGGCTATAGTAGCTAATCTCTTGCATTCAAATGCTCGTGGTAACGATTCAGTTCATGTTCTTCTCTTGTAACGTGGCCTTCTCTTCGCTCCCCGTCTTCCTGCCCACAATCATCAACGAAATGGGCAATACAGCGCTTGCCTCGCAGGCTCTCTCAGCACCGCCATACGTCGTCGCCTTCATAACCGTCATCCTAGTCTCCTACTTCTCCGACCGCCTCCATTCGCGCAGCATCTTCGTGATCAACTGCGCGCTCGCCGGTGCGTTTGGCTACGGCGTGCTGGCGTTTGCGCCACACCTCGGCTTGTCGGACTGGAAGTGGCGTTACGCCGCTGTGTACTTTGCCGCGTCAGGAATCTTCTCGGCAATAGCCATCATCATACCCTGGACAGTAGGTAACTCGGAGAGTGCAGAGGGCAGAGGCACGGGCGTAGCCATCCTAAATCTTGTGGGACAGTGCGGGCCGCTGTTAGGGACGCGACTATACCCGGCACGGGACGGGCCGTACTATACGATGGGGATGACGATATGTGGTGGTTTTATGCTTGCTGTTGCGGGTTTGGCGTTCACGTTGAGGCTTATTCTGGCAAGAGAGAATCGAAGGCGGGATGAAGCGTATATGAGGAGGGTGAGAGATGGGTCGTACGTTCCCGGCGACGGAAAGGGGTTTCGGTTTATGCTGTGAAAGTCCCCGCGTCTGTGCAGACAAGGCGGCAAGCTACACACATATATCCACGGAGGCTGTTTTAGGTTTTATAATTACTGAAGTAGCTGAGTATATTGTATACTAGCTTGGATTGCTCGGCGTGTATCGTATAGTTGTTGTGCCAGAGCTGCCTGCAATCAAATTCTTAATCTTCTTCATCAACTATGTATTGCTAACACTGAGCTTTCAATATCGTTATATCATTTGCCTGTATTGGCATTTATATATATGGTATATATATGTGTGTGTGTGTGTGTGTGTGTGTGTGTGTGTGTGTGTGTGTGTGTGTGTGTGTGTGTGTGTGTGTGTGTGTGTGTGTGTGTGTGTGTGTGTGTGTGTGTGTGTGTGTGTGTGTGTGTGTGTGTGTGTGTGTGTGTGTGTGTGTGTGTGTGTGTGTGTGTGTGTGTGTGTGTGTGTGTGTGTGTGTGTGTGTGTGTGTGTGTGTGTGTGTGTGTGTGTGTGTGTGTGTGTGTGTGTGTGTGTGTGTGTGTGTGTGTGTGTGTGTGTGTGTGTGTGTGTGTGTGTGTGTGTGTGTGTGTGTGTGTGTGTGTGTGTGTGTGTGTGTGTGTGTGTGTGTGTGTGTGTGTGTGTGTGTGTGTGTGTGTGTGTGTGTGTGTGTGTGTGTGTGTGTGTGTGTGTGTGTGTGTGTGTGTGTGTGTGTGTGTGTGTGTGTGTGTGTGTGTGTGTGTGTGTGTGTGTGTGTGTGTGTGTGTGTGTGTGTGTGTGTGTGTGTGTGTGTGTGTGTGTGTGTGTGTGTACGGATTCATCCCGGGTATAGTTATAATATAGGTGTGTAAACTACAAACCCCGGGACATGACCTAATCAGCGTATCTGCCCCTCAATCGATCGCGAGGCCGAAGCCCAAGACCGATGTTTTGCAAGTTTTCCCAGCTTCGCAAGTCAAATCAGTTGAAGGCAAGTCTATTGCTAAAATCTAACCAAGAGCTAATCGTGAGCGCCACGTACACGCGAACTACGAAGCGTCAGTACAAGTCTGCCTCTGGGATACCATGGATTTTATATACAATGCTCTAGTGCACTCCGATAGCCCACTACACTATATAGTAGTATCACCTGCTCTATTACCCACTGCGCAAGCCTAATGATAGGAGCCTAGACAACAGAAAGATATATAGTGGGTAAATGAACAGAGCCAAAGCAACCAAATAGATACATAGATCCATGGATAGTCTCAGGGCAGATGGGGCCCAAGTAGGCGAAATTATTTCACTATATGGAAACAGTTAAAGCCTACTCATCTTCGAGGTCTGAGGATCTATCTATAGACGGTACCATGGCGTGTAGCCGTGCCTCCCCGTGCCTATAGTCCAGCACCGACCAGGACAAACAATTTATGCAGCCCTGATAGCTTTTATTGACACTTTGCACCGCTAAAATCTGTATATTGTACACAATGGCTTGGTAGTCTCGGGCCGTCATAGCGCCGGCCAACGAAGTATGGCCCGCAAGTTTTTCATTGTTTACTTGAACAACTTAAAGATCTGGGCCCAGATCTGATACGAGAATATAGATGACTCTACAGATATATATAGACTCTATACTAGCTATAAACCAACCAGTCGTTTTGTAAACAATCTCGTTGTTGTGTTGCATTCCGAGCATCCTACCCATATAAAACCGACCCGCAGTATCGACACTCAAGCACTCGATATGTAGAATGTGTGCTGCGTGTAAGGCAGAATTGGCACCCATCAATTAATATTGCAGCGTAGGTAGAAGATAGCAGCACCAATCTTGACATGTCCACACACACACACATCAACATTATTGGGAGTAAACTGGTAAAAAAAAAAAAAAAAAGAAATGGAGCAGTGGCGAATTGAACACCAGACCTCATCCAATTGTGCCGCATATGGGACGCTAAGGAAGCGCTCTACCAACTGAGCTACAGCCCCGTTCTTGAGCCCAACCTCCCAAATTATGTTCTTTGAGCATCTACGGTTCCTACGTATGTCCGGCTCCCATCTCGAACACGTTTCTGTATATCAAACGCATAAAGCTCTAAAGATACAACATGAGCTTACCAATTTATGTGACATATATTCTACCCAGTTGATAATAAACAGTCTGCAGGTTCCTTTACCGTCAGTGGATCGGTCTCCTATTCATGCACCCACGGTTAAAATTCGAAAGCAAGGCACTTGACTCGCACCATTGATCTCGTTCGCTCGTGCATGCGTATATGCATGCACACCCGCATATAATCACAACGCTCCGAAGCATTCGGTCTTGGCCATCCAAGACTGGCGTATATATCAACCGCGCTTTATCACACGGTGGCGGTGCAGATACGTTTATATACTTCTATAGCTATATGATAGCCGTAGAATTCATCTGCAATATGCATACTTGTACTTGTCTGCTTCACTTATCATAGGACAATATAGATATCAGCGATCATATATTATCATGCAATATTTATCAAATTCATATAGATTTTCTCTGGAACCGAGCGAAAAATCAATGCAAACTGCGTCGACAAGCCTCGAAGGACCGTTAGCCGGTCTCAGATAATCCATTTGCATGCACAATGCATGCACGAAAGCGCCTTCGAAGCCTTGAACAAGTTAGCAAAACGCTGGCAATGTGCTATCCAGGCATTCCGTGTGGGGTTCCCCCCACCATCGATTATCACAACGTTTGACTAGAGGATTCTTGATCTAGTTGGTCAACTACCAGAACGCACTAGCTGGGTTCTCGATGAGAGCGAAAGGCTTCACAGAACCATGATCCTTGAATAATGCAATCAGTTCCTGACCGTTATTCTATATAATCAGACAATTTATACCCCAAATGAGAGGCACAGCTATGATTATACACAAGGCACACAAGAGCGGGGTTCGGGGTCGCAGAACTTGGCGACGGGGTCGCTACCAGCGCGTAAACGGTTGGGATAGACCCACTATTCCTATAACGCCCGTGATATTATTTCAAGCAAGAATTTATTGATGGCTTAAAGACAACAAGGTTGTCCCATGATCCAATCGCTCCCTATTCCGTATCTCTAATGCATTGTGGAGACACGACTGGGTTTATTCAACTTGGCACCTTGAAAAACTGCGTTTACGCATCGAATGCGAAAAAGATGTGAGCTATGCAGGACCCGAATGCGTCCCGTCAGGCATGATACATACAGGTACATGTACCAGGATGGGTTCGATTCACGCCCCTGAGGCAATTGCAATGACAAGCACACCGAGGTGAAAAATCTAGCCGCTCTATACTAAATATAACGTATTGTAACAGGAAAGACCCGCCTTTTGTCTACTGCTTGAACTCTCGCATCAAACCGATTTCCAGTCCGTACAAACGAGAACTGTCTCGAAAACCGATCGCGCTGCTACAGCAAAAGCAACATGAACGCCTAGGACAGTATGTCTATACTGCTAGACAAATTAAACTTCGGGATGCACGGTGGCTTCGGTTCTGGACTCGCTAGTTTTGCATATCAGGGCGTCCCTATATTCCACACAATATATGCCCTCACACAATGTCCACGGCCGAATCCATGAAAATTGCCACGTAGCCGTCCGTGATGGTGTCAATTCAACGGATGCAATATTGATATTGAAATGCCAAGGTTCAATGGTTCTAGATATCCGGCCGCGCCCACTGCAGCCGATATCGGGCTTGCTAAGGACCAAAAAAATATCTCCTACGGGCAGAAGGAGAGAGACCTGACATGCGGGCGACAAACCCGCATGCACTTGATTGCGAATTTGCCCCCCTATAGGCTACTAATTAATCAATATAACTATCATATTCACCCTCTACTATAACTCGAAATCAACATTATTCAAGCCGTTTATGCAGGGTCTCGAGGTGAGAGGGGCAACATCATATCATGAGAGATAATACATCCCAAGCACCCATGGTTTCTGGGCTCCGGTTTTCCCCACCATAGGAAACTTTAACCACCTAGGCAGCAGGTACAGGACACGGCTCTGTACGTGACATGACCAATTGATACCGTTATTGTGCGACTCTGGGTACCTCCAAACCCGATAGGGTGAATCAATCTGCGCGGCCGACCCACCTGGATCAAGGTTTGCAACATGGCATGTGCGAGTGGGACTGGACCGAGTATCCGCACGCGGAGGGTTACACGGATCTGGAGTTGCCACAATATTCAAGTCTATCGCATGCGGGACAAGTCGGCTCCCCGTCTCACAAGCACGGCGGTCAATCACGGAGCGTTCAATTGCACAATCGTTACGAGCGCGACTAGCTGCAGGATTATCAGAGGCGCAGTACTGCGGCTCGAGTCAGGAGCAAGCCACATAGACAACAGATCATGGAATACTGAGTAATGTAATCCCATGAAACAATACATGTCGGAAGGCCTTGCATACAAGGGCGGAAATTGAAATGTCCATGGATAAGAGGAGTTTTTCCTTTCTTGTTATTTACCAAAAATTTTGGTTAAGGTTTTGTAACGGCGCGGACGCAGCTAACTACTGTAGGTGGCGAGTTGGGGCCAGGGACATGGCTCCACATCACGCCACAACTTTGGAGCCTGGGCACCGGTTTGTGGCGAGAACGTGCATCAGGTTACCGCTGATAGCGGCAGTTAGCAACGTTAATACCCAGATGATATGCAGTATACCGACACCACGCGTCCTGTATCCGGGCAAGCCAGGAAGTGAGAAAGAAACAGACAAAAAGAAAAGGCAATTCAGACACAGGAAAAGTCGGAAGATATTGGCCTAACCAGCTGACAGAAAGTAGATAGAGAATATGACGGGAACATGACTAAAAGAATCTAGCATGATGATGACCGCTAGCATGGATGCACGCATGGCCATTAGTAACGGCGCACAGATGCCCGGGTAATATGGTCGATTCCGCGGACGCGCAAAACACAAAGCCAAATGAAATATGCCTTATAGGCGTTATATACACTAAGAACATGGAATAGATACCAAGGCGAAACTAGCTGAGCGCCCGCAATTTAGCCCCGAGAATACCCGTAGAAATAACAAATTTGCCTTCAAAGAAACCCATAAAAATTTTTTTCAAAAGGCACACAAGCTTGTCGAGTAAACTAGATGCCATGCGTAGAAGTCTATGTACATTGTTTCGTTACATCCAAGCCATAGATAATCAAAACCCTTGAGCATGAGTAGGTTCGGAACATCTTTCGGGAAATTGTGGCCGGAGGCCCTTTAAGGCAAATGCACCTGTAATTTGGAAATTACCGGAGCTCCGAATCCAACCCCAAAGGAAAAGTCGCTGCGAAGGACATTTGTTTTTGTCACAAACACGCGCACGTTGTAGTTGTATGTTCGACTTGGCGCTAGATGTATATACACAAATGCGCGCCCATGCGTGCTAGTATTGCGTCGTTATTGCGCATATATTTCGTATGTCATCATTATTCAAATTCACGATCTTTAACTCCGTATATCTCGTTGGCACCCTCACGTCGAGGGAGTATCGGGATGTGCCGTTTCGCACGTGGGTGTTTGTCGGATTTATGGTGCCAGCTGCATATTGGTTGCATACGCTGGAACCAACATTTAATATTTCCCTAGTCCATGGGATCTGGTTTGGAATATTCCACGAATATTGTGAGCCCAGCAGGGCTCTGTTTTATGTGTAGCATCGGATTCGGGAGGATCTTTATGAGTCTTGAATCCTGCCACGAAAATCCCGGCACATTGATCGGTTGGAACGGTCAAGGTCACCATACAAGCGTGAAATTTCCCTGGAATGCCGCTTCAAGTTACTGTTTCGTCGACCCGAAAACTCGATGTAATCTGCCAACATTTAGAGAGAAGGGTTTTTGGAACCTTTTATTCCGTTTGCTCTGCTCTTCTGATTCCCTGTAGTCCTGTTGCATGGAGTGTCTCTGGCCTTCAGGCTGCAATTGGCTGCGCGGTGCTCTAGTTGGAGCCCCCGACATGTGCGACTGAGCCCCGCCCCCCAGGGAGTTACTATAGCCGGACCTTTGGTGACTTCTGTGTACTTCTCGACGATGGTAGCTACGGTCAGTGGCAAAGGGAGGCTGTGATCTGGAAGTACTGTGTGGCAAAGCATCGCACTGGAGTATAGGCAGTGCTTTATCTATTATATATTTCTTTGGATTTCTTCCTGTTGATTGAGACTCGGACGCGTATATCTTGTTCCCCATAGACTTCTGGCATGGTGGCAATGGCAATGGTTTATTGAGTAGCGATGCCGAGGATGGCCGGCCGGCCGGGGATGTTTGTGGACCCTTCGATGTATCCTCCAATTCATATATCGTATCACTAGAATATAGAGAGGATGTACTCGCGGGCCTTCCCTGACCCTCTTCCCGGGAAGTAGTAGTCATGGGTTCGAATTCGATCGTTAGCCCCGAGTCCCTCACGTGGAAAGATGGCCGGAAAAAAAGCTGATCAGTGTCTGCTGTTGTAGGGAGAGGGTCGCTAGGTGGATATGGTGTGCCTAGCGCTGTCAATGTTTTGGTGGACGTGCTCCCGGAGGATTCATTTTGGTACCCTATCAATGGATCAAATGCGAGGGCCGACGAAACTGTTGACTGTGGTGATGGCACTAGATGACATCGCTGATCCAGAGTAGACTCAGGATAAGATGACTACTTGCCCGATAACGTGCGTTAGAATCATAACATGTCCATGTCCATGTTCGTGTTCGGTATACTACCAAGCTACCTATGATCGTGTCTCAAAGGAAACTATAGTGTGTCTAGAATTTCGAGCACGTACCACTGTATACCGATGCTCTAAAGACTGTTGTTTCCGCTCTCTGATTGTAATGTCGAATTCTAGTTTTTCATACATGGTTGATCTATACTCTGGATTGGAGATAGCGGAACCAACATTCTGCACTTCTCTCCTCCGGTAGAGTGTATCAGATGTGACATTGTGTATATGCCCTTCGCTACGTTCGCAGCCCGAGCTATGAGGAATCGACAGTCGTAGTTCCATATCCGCTGCAGGGAGGTGGAATATCGCTAGCTTATACCGGTAGACCGAACCGCGAGGTTGAGTTCTAGAGTTCTGTAGTGCCTATATTGTCGAATCCAAGCTCGGCTTAACTTAGCGGTTGGAGCATTACAACAGCTGCTAGCTGTACAGGCTTGAGCGGACATACTTACCAATGAAAACAACAACGCTCGACTAGCTCTTGAGATTAGGGCTAGGCGTTAGCAGTAAAACCCGCCGCGCTCACTATCGCCTAGATAGTACTATAGACACTATGGATCCAACGTTGTACGTGTGACGTCGTCGACGACGCTGAATTGCTCGTTCGGGTTGCGTTGTCGTCGTTACACAAAAAAGGAAGGCGACCTAAAACTGGCTTCGAGTTGGAACGTGATCCACCAAACGTTATAAGGTAACCTCAAAGTAGAATCAACATCGAGAAGGATACGAAAAACTTCTGATAATGCAGAAGGTTTCGGCATTGCTTCCAAACAAAACACACATTTTCTTCGGCGTGTTCTCCACAAATCCGCTTCATGATACATTCACCGTCTCGAGCTGGCGCGTATATGGATTTTTTGCAACAGATGGCGCTGTGGTTGATAGGCGCTCTGCTCTGCCGCAAGCCGACAGCTCCACCAATGGGTCCAGCTGCCCAAGCCGAAAAACTGTGCTCCAAGGCCCGTTCCGCGCATGCGCATCTGCTACATAAAATGCGCATTCTCACGCTGTATTCTCAATTGCTCAAGATTCTGCGCCTAAATGCACCTACCACAATATTCCTGTTGCCGACGATGCCCTTGGCACATATTCTACATCTTCCTGCGTGTGACCTGTGTATCACGTAGACTTTCACAGAGCGGGTCCGGCACCCTACGAACGGCCATAATGCACGCAGTGGCTTGACAACGCTGGTACATGTTCAAGCCCCTTCTCTCTCAGGATTCCCCTTTCAATAAGCGGATGGTATTTGAGACTTCCCCGAATTCCGAAGGCAACGCTTCAACGTTAGATATCACACCATTTGAAGAAGGTTTGTCACTTGTAAATTTGCCGGATTAGGAAAGTGGACAGTGTGGCTTTGCTCGTCCTGAGGCCTATCCAAGGCTTCTGGTGAAGGAAAAGCACGGCGACTGATGGGGACATGGGGCTGCATATGCAGATATGGGGGTCTGGGTGGGGAGGCCGATCGAGGGTTTCCGGAACCAAGGTGATAGCGATTTGTCACTTTTTCGGGGAACAGACTGCGTTATGCCCTATCAGCTGTTTGGACGTAAAGACAAAGGTAGCGGTACATGATGGATGACTGTCCAAAGGGAGGAAGAAGCTCTGGGTTCATTGGGATATTTAGTCACGGGCGTCTCGAGTGGCTGATTATAGGCTATCTTGACGATTTGTAGCATGATGGTTCACGGATGCAAAGGGCGCAGTCGGTTATACTATACTAAAACTGCATAAACTGGTATACGTGAATGCAATCACTTCTGCAGCAGAGCCTTTTGATATATGGATCTACATATTTGTGGGTTCTACAATATTCTTGATATTTTCCGTCTCGCTAGCCCACAGGTTATATCAAGATTGCATATTCCGTCCCTCAGCACATACACTCGGGACTACACGCTTGGGCCTGCGTGGTATTGGGCGAGTCCCGAAATTTGGACAGACTAACTCCGTATCGAGCCCGCCCCCCAGGACAATTCTAAAGATACGCACAACGATTCTTGGCACTGCTCCGATGGTTGAATTACCCAAGGCATGTCAGGGCAGCAATAGCCTTGGCACAAAAAAAGCCTATTTGATGGACAATTTATTACGTCGCTCATTTCCTGGGAATGTGAAAATTGCAGGATGGTCTCCAGGTTTCTGGATACGGAATTGGTCGATCTGTGGAAAGATTCCTGTTGGGTCGTAGGTTCCCTTGGTTCTTACAGTTTACCTCGTTATATATCTTTGGACTTGCAGTATTGGGTCGCTGGATGACCGCTCTGCAGACTGCAAGCCATCAACAGGTAGTCTCACAGCAAGGGTGAAGGACTGGGAACAACATCGAGGCTATTCAAGTAGAGTTAAATGGCAGCTACTTTTGCATATACACGAATAATGTGCTCATGCTATAGAAGGGTAAGGTCAGAAGCGCGACAAAGCATATCTCCAATAGGCATACGTTCCGAAGACACAATATATCCCGCCCGAGGATAGACAGTCGGTTAATTGCGAACTAATGAGAACACCTGCCTAGCGACCTGTCACACTATAGCCTCCAATGATATAGATGACACCTCCCTTTTTCCCATTTCGTTCTTCTATCACAAGGAGAGCGAAGTGCGGGAAATAAGCCCCCTTTGTTTGGACGGTTCTCAGTAAGCGAGAACGCAATTCTCCGAGCACGCGCCTGTAAATTTCGTGTAGGAGCCGGAACTGTCGTATGTCTCCACAGACAGCGTGCGCGCGTGCAATCTCGAAGCTTGAGTTGAGGGTTTGGGGCTTCCACATTCCAAAAAGAGGAACGCCGAATGTGTCTTGTCTCCCTCCGGCTATCCACAAAAGCTAGCCCAGGCTTAGGCAGCCATGCGCAGAGTCGGCCGATAAGATAGGTAGATCTTTGGATTCGCTGTATTCTGCTTTTTTCTATTACGTTTTAACTCTTGGCTTTCTTCTTTTCCTTTTTTCTTGCCCGAGGTCCCGCTCACCATTGCCACCTGCGTTACCCACGTTGACTCGAAAACCAGAATCAGGGCTTGAACCGTGGTATACGAGCAAGCATTGACCCATGCGACTTACAGTCGTGTCTGCATGCAGGTCATGGGTGTGGGGAGGGAAACTTGAGCTTGTACGCCGACGACGCTTCTTCAACTGGTCGCATGCTCTACATGCGGGCAGGTTCTCCGCATTAGATCTTGTACCCCAAGTGGGTAGGATTGGCACCGTAATATATATACTACACTATACCATATCGACTATATCGACTATATCGAGTTGCCACAAACCATTTGCCCGGTTTCCTATTATCCAACCATCACGTTGCAATGCCTGCACGTACATGTGGTACTAAATACGGGCGCGGGTCAGCTCAAACTTTTAACGTTGGAACCCATGAAAATATTATATTGGTTATTATAACATATTATCGTAATAGGCGTAACTAATGGTGTGGGTCTTGTGAGGAAACATCCCAGGTATCCAAGCAAGTCTAGGCGGCCTGCCGTACCGGCGCAGGCACTTACGTTTTTGGTCAAGCCCGTTGAACTCAAGATTTGAAGCTGTTAGCGTTTGGTCAGCTTGATTATCATGAATCAACCCGGTCTCATACGCTATCGGCCGATATTGCTTTAAACAAAACAAGTTTTCCAGTTACGTGCTAGCATTGGTGATATCTAGACGTCCTGAGCGTATATTGTGTACGTGCTGTGCTATCTGTGCTCCTCGAGAGTGTGTCTTATACGATGAGTGGGTGGTCCCATTTATCTGTCTCGTGCATCAACTCGGAGAAAAATTTGCGGAAAAATCATGGCCGCCACGTTTCTATTGGAAGTTTTCTTCTTTGGCAGACGGGTAAAATAAGAAAGCGAAGGAAGGGGCAGATTGAGATTCACCCGATAAATGGTCAACAGCTCGGCTCGCGGTCCCGAACAAGGGAAAGCACGATGCCTGCTGACAAGGTCAACCTTGCCCTCTGTTGGTGTAAACTGAGCACGGCACAGGCGGTGTCTCGGATTGGAGAGAGGGACCAACAGGCGGAGCGTCAACTCCCAGCCCAAGCGACCCACTTTTTTACGTCACAGGGTCGGAGGGCGTGGTCGAAATTGAAGGGTGGCCACGAATAATGAGGCAGAGAGGGTTTGCGAGGTTGAAACGATTGACAATATTATACGGAGTTGGGGGCGTCGCGCTCGGATTCCATAGGAGATATTCCTCGGGACGGGTTGGCCGCTGGCGCCCCCGATCAGCGCGATTCTGTTGTGCGCTGTGGCTTTGCGGTTTGTTCGCCGCGCAGCACAAACAACAGGTCCGCGGGGGAGTTTTCCCACATGGCGGCCCCTTACAGAAAGCTGAGATCGGACGGCAAATCAACAGAAGGTTCACATGCGCATATGCAGCTCCGGTCATGATATGCTGACAATACGTGCGCGAGTACGTCTGCAGCCAATGCGCTCTACATGTGTAGCGAGCCTGCCGCTTTCTATCGCGCGCAACGCTTGTTCAGCTCGTCTAATTGGCCCGCTACAGCAAAAGTGTCTCACCTGGTGCTGTTACGATCGGGGAGATTGATCGCGGGCTTTGAATGAGGGCGAGGGTAAACCTGCTAATGCATGCTACCAGGGGAGGGCCTCGGGGTGTGGTGGAGCGCCTGTATTCCATAAGCTTTTTTTTTTTTTGCATGGATGAACGCCTCATGTTGCAGAGTGCTTGCAGCCTCAATTCAGAGGCGAAGTCTAGGTGAAGTTACAAGAAAGGGCCGCCGCGGGGCGTATCGGTGCGAACATTCGAAGTTGGAGAGTTTATCATATGTTTGTAGCTAGGTCGTTGTCGAACAGGCAAAGTTTGAGACGGGCCGATATGCATACGGAGTCAATGGCTCTACTTCGCTAACTGTATGATATGCGGTATAGTTTTATACACCTATCGCGACGGGGAAACCAAATTCGTTTAGTATGTTTTATGTCGTACATAAATGCAGACTCGTCAAGTAAGCAGCCCCGGCGCTAATTGTTCGGTTCTACTATATTGCTGCCTTTTTTTTGTAGGAGCCCCACTATATAGAGTATATACTGTTTTGTGACAAAGCCATCAAAAGCGCGATGATTTCCTTAGTTTCGGTGATTTACCTGTTGTGGCGGTTTCCGTAGGGGCACAAACTGGGGTTTGTTCCAACCGCGACGCAATAATTCGGGAGACTGGGCAGCTGGGGTAAACAATTGGCACCCATCTTGGCCGGACTACATATTTGGTAAGCCGTAAGGTTTGCGCCTCAGATTCTGCATGGCACTCGAGGCCTCCGCAACGTTGAGCATACCGGACTTCCTCACCACTGACCACCAGGGTCAATTTGTACGACTTTTGGGGCTTGAACTTGCGTCAAGGCGAAAAAAGGGATATGATAAATAGCCTCATATTGCAGATCGCAGTCAAGGAGCTTTCCGTTCGCACGGAATAATATAGGGGACACATGTGCGAATTATTACCCCTCACTAATTTTGATATATCCGACATCCACCCATATCGAGAGGCAGTGGTTGGCCAGGAAATGAACGAACCCTGGGTCGTCCAGAGCCACAAAAAGAAAGGCTGATTGCGATTGATGGTTGAATAACGCTTGCGGCATGATCAGTGCCGGCCAACCGCTTTTAACCAAGTTAAAACACGCCCGCGCATACACAGTAGAGTAGGTCTGGCTTTCTTAGCTCAGGAAACCTTGGGTTCAAGCAGGAAGGCCGCGGCAGAACATGAACAGGAAAGTGCGAAGCCTACGCCACAGCTGTCCCAGCAAGTTTCCGAACGAGCTTGGCAAGCGAAGGTTCCACCCTCGATCGATAGAAGTCAAGATCCCAGTTCCCAGCGAAGAAAACAAAGCAAAAAGTGCGTAGCCGTTCGAGATTATTGATTGCACCATAAAGATCCTTGATCGGTTCAGAAAGTTGGCAAAGTCAGTTGAGACACCCTAGAAAGGAGAATCGCCCCTTTGAATTTTGTCCAACCGTGGAATTCCCGGCCGGGCGTCTGAATCCCAGCGGCCTGGGTGACGGGACGACGGTCGGAATTAAGCAGTGCGCAAGCATGCCCGCCGATAACAAACTGTCGAAGCCTCAATCTCTTGATCTCTCCGAGCCTTGTCCTGATTTCCGAACCAGAGACTCAAGCTAAGGTCATGGCGGTCACGGCCACTGGCCACCTAGCCTCAGATCTTGCATTCATTTCGCAATTACCCAGATCGAGAGAGCTGGGGGACGATTGGCGAACGTGCGGTTGCCATGCAGCCACGGAACACGATTCGAAGCACTCTCGTGCATCAGAATAGTGGAGCATGTGCCAAAGGAAAAGAAAAAAGAGCTGCTGTTGGAGAAGTCCCCGGTGCCGATCGTGGTTTCTCGATGGGCCCGCGATGCCCCGCCGCAGCACGATTTTTGGCGCCGGCAGTCAAGGTCATCTCGCACCAAGCCGGTCAGTGGAGAGTCCCTTTGGGAGCGGTTTTTTCTTTTTCTTGTTTGCTGTCCTTTGTTTTGGCGGGCCAACGAGGAGGGAAATCGGAAGGGCAGAGTTCGGCGATGTCGCCAGCTCTAGGATGCCTTGCAATTGGGAGGCTCAGTATTCCACGTGAAACCCAAAGATCAGAGATACACAGAATATTAGATATGACAGCAAAGACATGTTCCCTTTGGGGAGTTTGATTTCGTCAGCATGTGTCGATATAAAAACCAAGATTTCAAGGAAGTGTGGTTTGGGGGAAGAATCGGGCAGTCAAGCCATTGCAACACCAAGGGAAACAAAAAGTTTTCTTCCAGGCCAAAGGGTGCCATGCGAGCTTGATAGTTTCAGAGGGTGTATGGGGAGACATACCTGTAATTTATCGGTTCGAAATGTGGCTTTCCCTTCCGTAAGCCAAAGATTTTGGAGGCTGAAAGGAGGCCAAAGGTCGAGATGCTTTGCACGACTCTGAATCCTGGCTAGGCCTTATTCGACATGGAGAGCATTTATTCCGCCCCAGGACCATCCGGTCTTTTGCGCGTGGATTGCGGGTTGGGAGGGCATGAAAAACAAAACAACCTTGATTGATTGAGCTCTGACAGTCCCACCGAGGGCCGCTGCATGGCAGACTAGCGAAATAGGCATGTGTGCACATATCATACTGGGGGATTCCAAATACGTTTATCGCCAGAGTCAATCGATTATTCAATCTGATAGCAAGGGGTAAAACCCGAGGATGTGGCATCGCTGCCTGCCTACTGCGGCTATTGCGAGTTGCTCGGCTTTTGATTCCACCTCACGGGTCTTCGTACTGGAAAGTGATCATGAGGGGAAGCAATCGATGCAACTGATCTACTCGTGGCCCGTTGGAAAGCGACCCATGGTTTCCCTGCTGGATTCCTTTATTGGATACCTTTTCAAGAAAGAGATCCGAGAGTTGATCGGGTAGCTAGGGAATTGAGCGCCTGAAAGTTCCAAGTTGTTAATGGGCCGGTATGAACAGGATAAGGGGGGTGTTGGACGAGGATCCTACATTACATCAGAAACCGCAGTGGGTAACCCTATTTCTAGTGCAAAAGGATATGTCGTCGTATAGCAGAAGTGATTACTATCAGCAACGTACGTGGGAAGCATGTCTGTTCGGGATACCCTGGAGCTTAGATGCACCGCTTATGCTTTTTCACTGCTCACGCCATATTGCTCCTGAAATCTCCCACACTCTAGTGCCCTTTGCAACAGTTTAACGGTAACCCCAAAACGAGACGGCCGAGTAACTGGCCCCATGGCCAAATGACCACCTGGAAAGACCTGTTTCATAGCAGCCCGATGGTAACGGACTAAAGGCTGGTAAGGTGTACCTGTACATGTACCTGTACCTCCCCTTACAACTTTGCCGAGAAATTGCTTCTGTTCGCCTACCACACCCGTCCGCCAATATCCCCGCAGCCAGCACAAGCAATATAGCAGCAGCCACTATCTCTAAATTTCAATAATAATGTCGCCTCATTCTTCTCAAGATCCAATTTTCTGTTCTGGAGTCTATTCTACATCTGATGCACGTTTTTCCCCACCGCGAAAAGCTCTCCTCGCGGCCACGTCCTCAACATCACTCCTCTCTCGCCAGCTCTACTTTGTTCGCCCTTTCGCCTTCTAGCTTACCACGGCCAATAACGTTACTCGACTGTTGCGGGAGTATTGCATATTACATCTGAGCTGCTTCGAAGACGACCAAACCAAATCCCGACTGCTCCGACTGCTTCCCGATCCCGAATCCCGAACTATTGGGGACCCATGCTCTTCTGACTGTCAATTTGTCGCCTTTCGAATCTCACCTGGGAAAGCTGACCCGTCGGCAGGGCAGACAGTCTACCAATAGCCTTGCAGCTGGTACATTGAGGACACCACCCAATTTCCTTCTCC
The DNA here is from genome assembly GCA_000525045.1 of Drechslerella stenobrocha 248. Classification (NCBI taxonomy): domain Eukaryota; kingdom Fungi; phylum Ascomycota; class Orbiliomycetes; order Orbiliales; family Orbiliaceae; genus Drechslerella; species Drechslerella stenobrocha. The sequence goes on along the minus strand of KI966427.1, from coordinate 346,808 downwards.
TTCGAAATATTCTCCGTCTGGCCCAACAAGACATCTAAGGCTCAGGCAGAAAGCACAAGAGCATCTATTGGGATATTTATCCGAACTTCAGGGAAGACGAACATGCAACTCTGCATCTCGACATAAGGTTCTGGACTACCCGAGAGCTATCCGGACCCCTTTCTTTTCCATTTTCTCCCCATCTCCACAAGAAATATTTTTGAACAGAATTTTTTGGACTCCTGCCATCGGGCTTTTTATCGTCTTTTCTGGGGCTGCCACTGCATTAGTCGACCTTTGTTGAGTTGCGGGTCTTTGTCACTAGTGGAGGACAAGAGTTTTCGTGAACCGCTTGAAGTTCGTACTCCGTAACTCGGAAAAGGGAACAAGAATTCCAGAAAAGACGGGTTTTCAAAACGGTGTATTTGTTATTGGCGAGTCCAATATCAAGCAGACAATATCTACCAGATGCACCCATTTTCTGGTAGCGTGGTATCGCCATTACTGTCACCCCCTTCGTCCGAGTACAATTCCTCGTTGAAGGGTTCAGGCTCGGACCACGCTCTAAAGGAGAGGCAGGAACAATACAAAACTGGCGGGCTAAACTATCCTCTTTCGCCAATGTCAAATTCGACCCCGCCCTTGCCATATCGATCAAGCTATCCTTCAGATTCAGCATCGAACGGTGCTGCAAGATCTCCATCAAGCCACACATACGCTCCTGTTCCTGCCTCCGCGCCTCATACCGCGTCCCGGCCCAGGCCCAGACTCGCGCTCGCGACAGATGACCTGATTGCGATTGTTTCGAATAGCCCAATAAGGGACTCGAGTCTGCGTCGGCCTGTGACTCCTTCGGGGTATCGGCCGGCGCAAGAATACTCGTCCCCATCTTCTCAGCGTCCCGACAGTCAATCATCTTACTTCTCTCATCAATCTCCTCCGCAGCAAACCTTTTCTCCCCCTCAACAACCTCCCAGGTCCCATCGGCCTGTGTGAACTGCAAAAACGCCCATCTAGCTTGTGACGGTAAGCAAACCTGTTTATTTAGCGGCTGAGGCGTCGTCCTTTTGTTCGACACCACCTCTGGTTTAGACGCCTGCTGGAGTGGCCGCTGGCCCTGGAACGAATCCTCTTGCCTCTCAACGGTAAGAGGAGGGCTTGTTCAGCCAGACAGCGCGACACTCGACCGGTTTACTCGGGATCTCTGCGTTGCAAATGTTGTCGTTCTTCACACGTGCTTATAGTCTATTGCGCTGCCTTTTCCCGAGGATTATATACTGACATGAGATTGAATTACAGTGCAACGGCCTTGTCCGCGCTGTACATCAACGGGGAAACAGGTTAGTCGCGTCTATGAAGCCTCGCGTGAGACTTCGGAGTCCAATCTCTCGGAGCGCCTTGACTAACCACCTGTGTTGCAGGACTCATGCGTTGACGTTGAGCACAAGAAGAGAGGGCGCCCGCGGTTAAGAGACGTGCGACATAGTTTCGAGGTGGCTAGGGCGATTGATTCGCGGGCGGGTGGGCTGAATCTGGGGGGTGGGCTTCCCTCGCCTGGCGGCCTCAATGGGCGCGGCGTGCGCTTACCGGGACCCGAGAGGGTGGGACGCACGTCGATATCGTCTAGGACGGCTCCATATGTCCTTTCTGATCCCGCCAGGCAAGACTTCTCGTCGCGGTCCATAGTGCCGGATCACGACTCGCTGCATTTGCCGCGCGGTCAATCCTTTGAAGCCGCGCAATACATCCCGCCAACCGCCTTTCTCACGACTGACCTCGTGGTCGCAAGTTCCACTGGGAGCTTTCAGGATCTACTAGGCTTTGCGGCTCATGACTTGAATTTGAGGAGGACTGTCTACGACTTGGCTACTGATTCTCCAACCGATCTGAAGAATCTGGACCGTGTACTACGTTGCATCAAAGCCATAATACAGCAGCAAGACCCACATTACAGAACTCCCCCTTCCCAGGAGGTCTACAACGTCCTACAGCGGTCGAGCTCGGTGGACCTACGGGCTGGACTACGGGGCGCGCCTGTGATTGAGGAGTATTTTGATTTCCGCAGGTCCGACTCCGCGGTGGTCAAGGGATTTGCTAGATTTTACCTGAGCCGGGCGAGCGTGTATTTTGTGGCCATGGAAGTGGCCATTGTACGAAACCGTTCTTTCACAGGGCCGTCGTCGAGTAGGATGGTGGAGGCACCTACCTTTGCCCAGATTCCACATCGGAATTCTGCGGATGGCCTCCTTCCACACAGCAATCAACGTCACCGATCATTTTCCTCGCCTGGTTTCCCGCCACAGGGGCCAAGGATTCTTCCAAACTCACCGCCAATACCACCTGTGCCACCACTCCCAGCGTCAGTAGCAACAGCGCCGCCACATTTACGGGGAGTCGGGATTCCATCCCAGACTCCGCCTGGTTCTACTTATCCGCCTTTGGGACCAACTCACCGACGTGACCATTCAACTGAACTCAAACCGCCGCAACCAGGACATGGATCGGGCTCGCTGTCTTCGCTCAGACAATATTCGTTTTCCTCTTCTTCGTATAGCTCCACCATCGATACGCGAAATAGTCCGGCTTCCGTGATTTCTCCTGGCATTGGGCCCCTCTACGCATCTCCGACTGAGCTGACACCACGAACGGAACAATTCCAATTGCCGCCGCTGCGAGGGATCCCTGCTATCAATACAGCAGGAGTACAGAATGCCAGAGCGCCGGGAAACATAGGAGCAGCTGAACCCAATTTCCAGGAAGGAACAAAGAAAGAAACGGTCGGCGAGTCTTCAGCACCAAGACGCGGAAGAATCGGTGTGAAGGAAATCGTGGAATAGTCACACGCACACCTGTCGAGACCCCGCTATATGGGCTAAGACGAGCTTCTCAAAACAACACCCCCCCCAAAATCGCTTCATTGTCGTGCATCTATGGCATATATCTGTTTCGCATTTCTACTTACTATAGCCCTTCAAAACAAACGGAAGGGGCCTGGGTTGTTTTTCCTTCCTGTTTTTGTATTTTTTCGCCGTTGCGCCAGTTGCGCAACCTTCTCTGGATTATATGTTTGGGATGGAGTCGAGTCATCTTTACTGGAAACAACCAAAAAAATCCATCGGAGTTTCCTGGGCGTTACATGTTATCTCTTTTCGTCTTTTCGGCAGACACGCCTTTCTAATTGAGGACGCGGTGTTGAATTGGACCGGAGGGTTTATTGATGGATTTGCAATTGTCGTTTTCGCTATTATTATTCCCGACTCACATCTGCTTCGAAGTGGGTTGTCTGGTTCCGTTCTGGTCATTTCATTGGTGCCTGTAATCTCATACCTGTTGCCCAAAATAAAGATTCCCAAGGACGGTTGGTGCACCGGTGGTGGTGATAGAGGAGTAACAAGGCTTTCTAAGGCCGTCTGTATCCCATGGTTTATATCCTGTTCGAGTCCCCAATTGTATGTATAAATTGATAGGAAACCAAATTTGTTTTTCCAAACACAGCCAGCGCACTGTAGGAACCCGTGCTGAAAGCGGAGCAAGAAAACCCCGAGCGCAGGTCTGTTCGTCAGCTGCGCCCGGTGCATCTGCGACGGATACCGTCTTTGCCAACAGAGATGGTGCGGCTTGCGTCTCAGATTCGTGTAGGCGATGTGTTGTAGGTGTCGTCCAGGCAGCCAGGCAACGCGACAGAGCTTGGTATAAATACGTGTGTACAAAGATTTGGGTCCCGCGCCAAATACTTCGTTTGTATCAAAACTTTACTCGTTCGATTCCAAACTGGGGGGGGGGAGGGATTACACTGTCACCTTATATACTGTGCACGACTGTTGTTGACTCTTAGAATCGGCCTCCAAGCAGCCGGGCGCGATTTTGTTTTTTCAGGGGTGGGAGAAGCAGAGCTCCAAGAACTATCTCCAGAACTGCAAGGAACCCGACGGCGTCACTTCCAAAGTTTTTGTCGATGCGGCGTTCTGCAGCTGGGTCTTTGTTCGAAAGATGCGCGAGACTAACAAGCATGTGGCTGCTGGGTGCCCGACCTCCTCGAATATGATTGGCTGTCGCGGCCAATCATTCCCAACAAGCCAGCCCACTCTCCAGCTTGAGTGCCTCTCACTTAAGTTCTGCCCACTCAATAAATTCTCCGAAAGGCAAGGGCTGGAGGGGATAAATAAGAAAAAAGAAAAGGGTTCCAACACTTGTTACTGTATTTGTGCAAGTCGGTGGGTTGCGATGTACTGCGCCAGCGGGCAAGCACTGGGTCCTTGGGATAATCCGAAGCGTGAGAGTAGAGAAAACTGGCAACGAAGTAAACCCATTCCCCTTGGTACTGTAAACTCCGGACACCAAATGCCTCCCCGTTGCCCCTAATAAAGGATGGTGTACTACCATTCTAGTCGGATTTGTCGGATATCAAGCTCGGGATTGTCGGATTCGCCTTGACTTTTTATAAAGAGGAAGGGAAGGGTGGGTGGGATAAAAGAGAGGTGGTGCGAGATTTATAGGAACCCAGAGCCAGCTCTCAATTGTGCCAGAATTAATTTGTGTGTGAGTATTAAAAAGTATCGTAAAAAGTTGCAAGGCCGAAATAAGACCCCGGTCTGATTAAATGAAATTTCGTGAGAAACGAGCAGCGCTCGCGAGACCGGCAAGCCGCAGAAGAAACTATCGTGACCTGAGGGCCAATTCCCTGCCCTTACCGTTGACCTGCCGTTGACCTAACTGCCGCCAGGGCCCCTCCTTGCGATCGCCAGAGTCTAATATTTCAGCCTAGGCACTCGCTACCTAGCTAGCAATCATCAACTTTATTTTGCATAACTGCGCTGCACTGGCTTCTTGAGACCAACCGGCTCACATAACTCCGACTGGCTGGCCAGAGGGAGCGTCCGCATAGCTTGCCTATCGCAAAACACCACCTTTAGTCCATGGGGCAGACAAAAGGAATACCCAAGGACACAAGGTCAAGGTAATTCCACCGACGTGGCGGCCGGCAAAGATGGCCCACATCTACCTGTAGTGTATGTGCCCTATAATGCATGCATGCAGAGAGAGATATGCTAGGAATCATGCATGTCCACACCCTAGTTAGCCTCGATTCGCTCAGGACAAATCTCACGCCGGGTGAACTTGCTTCGCGACATGACCCTCTCCTCATTGCATCGAAGAGGGCAAGATCATGCAGCTCGCTCGCTAGCAGGGCCATTCCTCCCCCCGGCGCTGCAGCTTGTTTGGCTAGACTTCCCGGCTCAAAGGCTACATGCATAGAGACACGCCATCGAAGGTACTCTTCAGAGGTGTACCTCGACATTTCATCCCAGCAAATCAGATATTGCAGAAGGTACCGCGACGGAAGGCCATCCGCGAACCGGTAACGGCCGTGCTGACTCTAGGCTACTATCAGGAGGCGGGCGCGCATACATGCGTGCATGACTGCGGAGAAATAGTTCTATCGTTGAGAGGCCGGTCGGGCCCTTTGACCTCTCGTTGATATACCGCGGCGGCACGTAGAAATTGCCACGCTTGAACTTAATTTTCCCATCCCAAAGACATATTTTCTTTATGACCTTTGATGTCGACTGCAGCGTGTTGACGTTGTGGTAAGTAGTCATATTTTGAAACCGATTAATTATCTGTTCCGTGGTGAGATATGAAGCATCGTAGTTTCTGAATCTCGGCTACAGAACCTGAGACGATTAAAATTGCGCCTCACGACAGGAAGACTTGACCCACAAAGAATTCCGCGTCCCAGAAGAGCATGGCTCATGTTAAATTAAAACAAGCATTGGCAGGCTAGGCAATCTGTCCTCGAGTTCAGATCATGTATTCGCATTGTTTCCTGGCCAAGTTGTCTAGGCCGCCCGCGACGCAAAGCAAAGAATAAATTCTATATCATTGATTTGTAATTTCAAATTTCCCTCGTATATACGCCCGCCCGCGGCCCGGTTGACAGTGGTCCTCAAGATGGACCTATGGGCAAGGAACCCGAAGGTTGCCCTCAGGGACAATTGATTCTGATCGGCAGGATATTAGTATATGATTAATATATCCAATAACACTCTTGTTCTCACATCCCACATCCCGCACCCCAAACCAACAAAGCAGGCATCTTCGCTGTCATGCCAAATTAGCATTACGCTTAGTTCACGTGTTTATAGTATTGAGTTTGGAAACAAGCAGCATGTGACGCGGGGTCGCAGCTTGGTAATAGCTGACTTGCAAGCAGCCTCATGATATCAATTTCGTTTTCATTTCATTTCTGATTGTTGTTTTATTACCGACTGCGACGGCGCACGATGTGAACTGCGAAACCCATTTTGCGAAACCTAGCCCGCAAAGTTCGTTCTGTGTCAGATTAGTTTGGGAGATGAAATGCTGCGCCATGATTTCTTTTCGTACCAAGCAGTCGATACAGCCTTCCTGGCCTGGCCCGCGACCGCGACGACATTACATTATTGTCACCCCAAACAAGCTAAATGGGCGAGCGCTGCAATGCAGCAATCATGGTCTTCAAGCAGGACCACTTCGGCCCGGCGCAGTGTACTTGATAAATATGCCTCCGGTTCTAATTGGGTCAACGGGCAGCCCGCGCAGTTGCCTAAAAGCAGAGATCGACAGTATAAACCTCGATTTGTGGTGACGGGAACCAGCACAAACCGCCTTGCTTTCTATCGCAGCCCAATGTGACCAGCGGCATCACGGCGTCGCAAGCTGGGGAGATTTAAGCCGGAGGCTGGCTCTTTGAGTGGAGCAGTCGCAGCCCCCAATTTTGTGATTGAGGCCCCAACAAACTGGGTATATCGCTCAAGTCTCAATACGCGGGGCAGTGCAGGCGTGTACGTAGTTGTCCGCCCGGCCCGACGCAAGGTACTACTAGTAGTAATAGTAATAGTAGTAGTCGTAGCCGTAGCTATAGCGTATACTACCTAGGTATATACGTGTGTGTAACGTAACAGTCCAGCTGCTTCGGGCGACGGGTTGCGTCGGCTTCGAACGCAAAACTAAAATTTTAGTTTCGCGTCGACGTCGGCAAATGCTTATCGATAGCGGTAGGTCGACATGATCCTCCGCCAGCTTACCAAGCGGCAATTGTCACCATCTGTCCTACAAACAACCTCTGTCCTCTGTCGACGACGAAGCAAAAATCTACACACACCCCCACTACAGACTCCCATATTCTTGCCACGAGCCTTTCGGACCTCCAGCGTCATGTCTTCCAAGATTGCCATTCGCACTGATAAGGCGCCCCCGCCATTCCCAGTGTACAATCAGGTGGGGCACCTCGTGCATATGGGCTACAGGCCATGTACGCCGTTGTCCGGTTGGAAACCACGACTGCTAATCCACTACCTACCATCGACAGGCCATAGTTCATGACAAGACTGTCTATGTCTCCGGCCAGTTGGGCATGGACCCCGAGTCGAAGCAATTACTCGAAGGTTCAATTTCTGTTCGAACAGTAAGCGAGCCGCCCACGATAATGCAGCTCCACACCATCACATTCACATCACATCACATCACAATGTGCCAACATCCACTATCACAATATGTTTTAGATTAACCGGATAATTTCCAAAATAGGACCAAGCGTTGAAGAACCTTGGTGCAGTCCTGGAGGCGGCCGGATCGTCGATGGATAAGGTTCTCAAAGTGGTGGTGTTTCTTACCGACATGAAGGATTTCAGCGAGGTTAATTCGGTATATGAGGGTTACTTTGGCGACGTGAAGCCGGTACGTGTCCCCCTGAACGCCTCGTCGTCGGTGCTGTGGAGCTACGCCCGTGAATTCCGGGTTTATTGGGTGAACCCAGATTTGTCTAACTCCCCTTTTGGAACATATAGGCGAGATCATGCATCGCAGTGCACCAGCTCCCTCTTGGAACCGATGTTGAGATTGAATGCGTCGCGCATCTGTAAGTTTGGTAGGTTTCGTATTATCCAAAGCCGAACACAAAATCTTTCGGAGCAGGATCGCTGATTTTTCTAAAGGGACAAGCTGGCAATCACAGACAGAATCCCAAGATCTAAAATGTAAAAGCAAATATATATATACCTTCTGTCTTCCAGCTATCAGGGGAATATTGTACTGTACATAACAAGCAAATGTAATCACCCCGCGCAATCGTGGATGGTCGACCGAGAAATGCTGCGGCTCTGAACTTATGCACAGCGCACGTTATGTCCGTCGACCCAATAGCCTTTTTAACACTAGCTTCGCTCACAATCGAGTGAAATATATTCCGACTGAGATACCCCACAGTTTAGCAGGCGCCGTCACCACTGCATACCGAACTAATCTCCGAGGGGGGTCGTGGCAATGCATGAATGTATACGCCGCAGCGTGCTTGTGCATGGAAATCTCGCGCCATCAGTGGTCGGAGCACGCGCACGGTTACTGGTTTTCTCGTCGGCTCGCTCCTACTTGCCGTCCGTGCATTGATTCAACTCGTCCCGTCGTCTCTTGTAGAAACAGCTTTTGGCGTCGGTACCGGTACCGCGTCGCAAATTGAGTGGAATCGAATAATCGCTCACCGGTGCATCGGCGGCGGAACATGACGGCGCTGGGGGACCTTGGAAAGGGGCCTCTGCGCATCTGTGCGCCGGGTCCGAGTTTGCTACTAGTCTAGTTTATCGGACTTGAGCCGCAAAACATAAACCGGAGATATATGAGTGGATCTGTCGCTACCGCAGGTACCTGAATGTACTTGGTACCGCACACCAATTCTTGAAACATCCTGCAAACCGAATTCATGAAACTCCCATCTTGAACTGGTGCCCACGACTATAAAACTTGCACCGGCTAATATTATAATGGATTCTCAGAAGTCACGATGCCCTTCCAAGAACTCTGTTAGGTCGCATCTTGCCTCCAGTATTTAAAGAACAGGGTTGTAGCACCCGCCCGGCGTACTATACAAACGAGTGTTTTGGGCACAAGTAAATTGTCGTATATTGTCAAAATCGGCTTGCAATTGACGAGCTCTGCGAGCTACTAAACTAAGGTATTCCATGTCTGACAAGCGATCTAACATCCGCTGCAGGGCCTTCCGGAGCTAACTAAAACAACTGATCGGCATCCTAAACACTACTACTTCCGCCTGCTCCCAGACGCTGACTCGTATATGTGTATGTCCATCTCCATATTTGATGCATGATCAATACCTTTGACTAGTTTGTTAAACACACCGAGATTTCCCCCGACCTGCAGAACGGTGATACTACAGTTCAATAGTAGAATCTTGCCACTCGCTGTACCCAAACTCTACTTCAAACTCCGTTTTTCCAAAAACTCCGACCGCTGCGTATAAATCGTTATCGCCAAGCAGCCCAACCACGCTACCTCCTCCATTCTCTCTGCTCGTGTCCTCCAGATCTGTGTCTTCGTTCACCATCCACTTTCCGACTTCTCTTCCATCTCTGGTTAAGAATGCTTGTACCATCCCCATCCTAAATCTTATCCCCAATCCAATTGTCTCATCGTTCTTGAAAGGATCTACGAACTTTCTCCCGCCGTAGGGATCGTTGATGTACCTGTTGCCATCATCGGAGTGGACGGCCAGCGCACCGCGATGCCAACCAGGCAGTCTGAACGGTGGGGTAGGTACGTTGACGAACCCAATAGCTAGCGATGATTCGTCCGAGATTTTTTTGATCTTTATCTCGTAGTAAATCGTTTTGTACCCCTTTTCGCGTGGGTAGTGGTGATTGCGGCAAAAAAGTGGAAGACCGCTGAGGAGGGTAGTATCCGGAGTATCCTTGTGCGTGTGCACCTTGAACCGGGTTCTGGGCACTGCCTCGAGGTGGCCCGAGAAATTTGCGGGTTGGAAAAGACCTATTTCGCCGCGCTGGATTCTCTCAAGGTTTTCAGGCTGTTGGAAAGACGGTGGGTAGACCGCGTACTGGCTGCAGTAGTCATGCCCGGCATCGGCATCGTCCTCGCTTGCATTGAGGCCCTGAGAGGTCATCTGAGATCTTACGGGCAGCGCTGGTGGTGGGCCTTCTCCGAAGAGAATGTAGCCTGGTGGTGGGCCGGAAGGTGGGCCATAACCCGATCCGCCGGCCTCATCGAAGCCTGGAGGCGGACCCGAAGGGGGGCTGCGTGTTTGCGGGGTTAGCCTGCACATTGTAGACGCAATGGTTTCTGAGAGACTGATATCCTACTCACGCGTCGTAGCTATAGCTGTGACTGGGGGGAGGCCCAGAAGGCGGATGGTCGTATCCGGGCGGTGCGCCAGATGGGATCGGGTATTCGTGTTTGGACCCTTTCCCTTTGTTCTCGCTGGGGTAGTCCACCGACGGCCGGGACTGCGTGTAGCTAGACGACGAGTCTCCTTGCGGCTGGGGGGCATTCTGCTGCTGCTTGTCCTTCCCCTTGAGCTTAGAAAAGAGACCCATTTTGACAGTTTCTCGATATCACGATCAAAGAAAGCGAGTGAATAAGCTGGTAGTCCGGTCAAAGCTCCTCCAGCCTGATTTTGCCGGTGCGCTGGGCTGGTGTTGGTTGTTGACCACGTAAGGTGAGGTGTTGAGGGACGTTGTCGCTTATAGACCCGGACAGCTGCCTACAGGCCACCAGACTACCAAGTCTACTAGTTACAACCTACTGACATTCCAGGCTCTAATCAAGCATCGAGGCTCGGCGCTCTAGGCTACAGACACCTGTCTGGCACACCCGCCAGATTACTACACCAGACTGCATTCTTCCTGTCATCGTTTTCTTTGGTCATCTTAAACAACAGGCGTCCTGGGCGACTGGGGGGCTGGGACATCCACGCTAACAGCAAACGGAACAAGAAGCGAGCGGGCGCACAGCTCAACGGTTCCCTGTGACTCCTGGTCGGTCGCATCCACTTTTGAGGAGGGGAACCTGGTGGATCATTGCCCCTGGGTTGAGATGCGCTCGATATGCTTGCAGTTTCGATCGCTGTTGCTGGGATATTTTGCCCCCGAATCCCAAAGAGGACAGCGCCGCCGCCGCCAGTACGAGGCGTGGAAGCCTCAATGTGGGCTGCCACAGCCGAATCTCGACACGACTATCTAATACAGGTAACCTGGGTCGCGAATGTCTGGAGCTACTATCGTTGGGCCGTTGGCTTACAAATTCGGGGCAGTGAAAGTAAGTCAACTGTTATGCATCGATTTATCGTGCCCGAGCGTGGAGTTGAATCCTTGATGGAACTTCGGAGCTCCGATTGGAAGGGACGTCGGTGTCGCTACGCGACCAAGAGCTCGGGAGCCAGAATTGCGGGGGGACGCGACGCCCAGGTTCTGCAATTTCCATATGCAAAGCAGCTTGTTTTGTGTGCAAATAACTGCGCTCTCAGCGAGGCGTTTCTAACAGTGCCGAAATATATAGCTTGGTACGTTGCTAGCCGACATCACGCGCTATTTTCTTTGAGCGCTTTGCGCTACCCGCTGGTACTGCCCGCAATTCAACGATATCTTATGCTAAATATCCCGAGTTTCACGCTGTGAATGTTATATTTGCCTCCATAGCTATAGCTCGGGGGGTGGGTTTCAATTGGCACGCAAGTATTGATGGGTATTGTGCTTACCAACAGGTTGGATATCAAGATGGGGCTCTTCTGACTGACCGATGTCTTTACCTGGAGTTTGGCGCAGTTCTGCATACTATCTACCAACATGTGGATACTGAATTTGAATATCTCCACAGCACTTCTCCAGTCAACAGATACCTCTGTCGTCTTGACCTTCATTAGACTTTATGGGTGCATAGTGACATATTAACGGACGGCCACCTGACATAGCAATCAGGCGGGTGTTGCTACTGCATAACGTGGTAGCAGTCCCCTCGCCGATTTCCCGCAAGAAATTCCTCTTTCCTGCGAAACTCGCCGAAGGGATGGTGCGAAAATTAACAATTCCGCCTCTGGGCTTGTTTAGAAAAAAAATATCTGACTCTGTTCGATTGGGATTCTGTGCATGTATCGGCTCCGCCCATGTTAGGACTTTCGCAGATTATCAGAATTGCCTCCTCAGCCTATCGTGTCTCCGCTCCTCTTCGGAACCTCCCAAAGCCAGGCCGCATCAACATTGCTGGAAGCAGCAACTGGACCCGAAATACGTTTCCATGCAGCAATTGCCCTTGGTGTTTGTTGAGCGGGAGAGTTGATCATTGTTTATAAGGGTATACTGCTCCCAGAGGTCTAGGCCTGTTATCGGCACATCTGTACATGTACCTGGTAGTGTACTAACCAGATTCCTTTGCGCCGTCTCTCAAAAATATATTATAACAGAATCCGAATGAAACTCTCTATTCGTCTCTTCGACTTGACATCATCTATCTCGAAGTATTTTGAATCCCCCGAGAGGGTATTGAAATACTAATCCATCCAGCTCCAAGCTGTTGTCTCGATCCGACCTGTGCCCCGATCGATAGAACCCGATCTCAGATCTACTGTTGGCCAATCAAGCAACATTTCATAACCGGCCCAATCACCATGGACCTTAAAAAGGAATTGGAAGCTTTGGCGTACACAGACCCTCCCCACTATCTAACGCCTCCCCATGAGCGCGAGCTTGATATACTAAATCAACCAAACTCCCGTAGATTATCGTACATACATGCGAGCGCGCCTCCTTTGCGACTCCTGTCGTTCGGTAGGAAATTCACTCCCAGAAGCCAATATTAAACCCTTCCAAATCCTATGGCCAGGAATTTGCAAACAGAACTAACGCAATGTCTTCTTTCGCTGGGTAGACGGCGGAGGCGTTAAAGGATATTCATCGCTCCTGTTACTTCAGGAAGTCAGTAAGTGTAGCGCGTCTCATACCAAGAAAACTGAATGATATTACCTGCTTGAATGTTTCATGGACTAATATCATATGGTTTGACTGAATACAGTGTACCGATTGTTCATTGAGATGAACGGGCGGCCGCCGCAGATGCATGAGATACCCCTGCCATGCGATCATTTTGACTTGGTAAGGATCTAAAATCTGTTACCCCATGATACAAATGCGCTTTGATACATTCCGGTTCTAACTGCTCTCGCGCCTAGATTGGTGGTGTTGGCACTGGTGGGTACGTAGGTGGCTTGCAACCCACATCTGTCCAACCGACTAGCTTCATACAATGGATGCTGATGCTACATACAGCCTGATAGCTTTGATGTTAGGACGTTTGCGTATGGACATCGAAACCTGCAAACAGCAATGGATTAAAATGACAAAGCAGGTCTTTGAAACCGATAAAACCATCGCGGGCATCACTTTCAAAACCACACTTTATAAGGCTTCGAGGCTGGAGTCCGTTATGAAGGAGATTGTCCGAGAGCACACCGGTGAGGAGGCAAGGATCCTAGCGAATAGCCGGGAGGGTACCGAAAATCCGATCTTCCAAGATGCAACAGCGAGGGCGAGGGCTGAGAGCAGGAGGAGCGTAGACAGCATTGATAGCAAAAACAGCGATATAATCGAAGAGGATGAAAGTCAACTGAAAGAGCGAGAGACAAAACTTGACCATGTCACCACAATAAAAGCACAGAAAGACAGAGATACGACGGTTAATGTCGCTGCCGAGAAAATGACGGGGGACCCGGAAACCTTGCTTTATGACCCGAGAGATAGCAGGTGCAAAACGTAGGTACCCTGTTTTGCTACATAATGATCATGGAATATGTACTAACTCATGGTTCCAGGTTTCTGGCTGCTACATATCAGAATTCTCCTGAGGGAGCGTCGCCATGCCTCCTTCGAAATTACCTTTCCTTGACGTCCTTAAACCCAGAGCCGAATTGCAAGATATGGGAAGCTGGCCGTGCTACTGTTGCAACAATGTCGGCCTTTAAACCTATACAAATTGGCCAGACCAACTTCCTGGACGAGGGAGCTGGAAGATATAACGTCTGCCCGGCGGTTATCGAGGAAGCGACCTGTAACGAATGGCCCGGCCGAGCAGTTGGCTGTGTCCTCTCGATAGGTACTGGCAAGCCGCCGCTGGCGAAACAGAGCTCTCACCCTTGGTGGGAACACAAGTTGCATAAACCTTTTGACAACTTTGCGGAAGCCAAAAAGAGAATTAGCAACAAAACACAGTTGAGCGAGGTGACACACCAAGCACTACTGGGTCAGGGACCGGATAGTCTGGAAAAATGGGGCATTCACAAAGATGATTACTTCAGGCTTAACATCGACATGGGCGAGAGCGACTTCGCTCTAAATGAGTGGCAAAAGCTCTCTGATATTAGCACTCTTACGAGGAGGTGGTTGACTAGCTCGGAGGGGAAGCAGGTCATAGGCAACTGTGCCCTCAAGCTTGCTACAATCTGGCGGGCTAAAAACGTGAGTCTGAGCATCCGTCTAATGTCAACGTTATAACTATTTTGGTCCACTGGAAGCTAATACATGTTGATATGAAGACCTTCCAGGCTCCTCCTCCCAAATCCCCCCTTCGCCAAATCCCGATAATGACCGAATTCCCTGTCGAGCCGGTGACGCCTCTGATTCCTAGGCCCGCGTCCGCAGCAGCCCAATACAATACGGCGGAGCCACCTCGCCCATCTAGTAGGATGCGAGCCCTCTCACAAATCCCCGATAGACAATATTCAGCTACCCCGGTTTCCTTTGCCTACAAACCAATCTCTCGAAGCAGGACAATCCAGGCACCTTCACGTCATTACGACTTTCACAAGCACACGAACTCCTTGCCACGATTTACGTATAAGGATTCGTACTATACTTCAGAAGAGGAACATGACGAAGCTGTGCGGCCGCGGCCGTTAGCTGTGCGACAAAGGGGCTCTTTAGCAACCAGTAGCGCGAGCAATAGCTCTAGCTCTATCACTATCGATGGCGGCGTTACCGACGCTAGCGGGGACAGTGGACAGGAGAAATACCACTCAAACTCTCCGACGTCCTGCGCTCCTCCGGATAAGCCACCGGTTCCGATCAGAAGGGCTGTGACTGTAACGGAAAATAGGCCGAATTATCCGTATCCAGATGATTGAATCGCTCTATACGACAAAAAATATGGTGCAAATGTAAATATACTCCTCCTGTAAGTTTTTAATAGGGCGCGCGGCTGCATGGCGTTTGGGGCAATCTAAGTTTGGGCGGTGTTTGCAAGATACTCCATCTTTTCATATTGGATTTCCTAATGTGTAACATCTACGGGATGGAGCCGACTGGCGAGGCTCTATTTTGAAAATTTAAAGATTTTGTAGATAGGGATAGCTTCTTGTAATATTTTATCGAATCCTAAAATACCCAAACTCTCGGCCTACTAGCCGAGCTAACCGAATTCCCGCGCCGTAACTCTATCGGGGTCGATATATGTGGTTGAGGGTGTATTTTAACCCATAAGCGAGGTCTGCGACCCTTCGAACACCTCGTGTAGGGTTTCTGTGCATATATATGATTTCCTGATGTATTTAACCTTCGGATGGCGTAGGGTTCGAACGTTCGTGGCTGTAGCAGAGACTTCTTTTCATGCACAATAGCCTGCAGTTCCCCGATTTTGATATAAATGTACATTTTATTCTGCGGTCCGTTTTATAGTTATTTCTTAAAATAACACTGTGTGTTTACAGGGCCCCCCAAAGAATGAGTAAATGTTTATGCTGTAGGTTGTTATAATAAAAAATTACTTCTGTAGATGCGTTTAGCGCTGTGAGAATTGAAAGATTTAATACTGACCGATATCCCTATCTGGTGACGTGACCCCGAAGCGGAGCGCCTCATTTATGCATGCGTGCCAACTTGCTCTATCGAACTATATCATGAGACAGGGCACCGCAAAGGCAAAGTGTACTACTTTAGAATTAATTTATCTGCTGACAGGTTAGCCTGCAGACTTGTCCAGCCGCGGACGTGGTCTGATAGATATGCATATTTTAAATTCTCTGTACGGCCACGCTAAGTGTATACCTGCGCTGACATGATTCTGAGCAAGTTTTGTCTTAGGCTGTATGTATCGTCAAGTCCTCTCTGGACAGCTCGGGTCGGTAAGTCGCTAGTGGTAGAAGTACTTTGTCGAGAATACTGACTGCATAGTTCTACACTATCGTTGATTTCAGTAATCATCGTGCCGACGTCGGATATAGATTCTGTGTAGGGAACTCGAAGAGATGGGCGCGTGCGCTAGTCTGACCTAGAATCCGATCGATCGGAGCTGGACCGCCAACATGATTGTGTAGAAATACGGGGCAAAAGTTATTAAATGGTCTCGGGGGTCCCCGAACGCTACAACCAAAGCCACGATCGATGTTGACTTCCCACTAGATCAAGATATGGTGCATTGGTGCTAGCGCTGATGCATCGATGCATGACAGTGCCATGGTGTCGCTATATGACATGTTTTAATTCAATACCAAATGCGTATGGCCACGCCCGGTATTAAAGACTACTAGGTTGGTTACTAGTGACCAGCCAACTAAGTGGGACAGATAGCTGGCGCCATATATAAATATACAGCGACGAGCACCGTTTCCCAGAATCGAGTTGAAAGTGCGGTAAGTATTATCGGTGCTAGAGCGGCCCGCCAACGTTTGATCGAGGGAAAGAGCCAAATTTGATCAGTGATTAGAGAATCCAGCGCTCATGTTCGAAATAAACTAATGCCTGAAATTATTCTTTCTATATCACCGTAGTGTTGTGCGTTTGGACTTTCAACTTTAATTCCCAGGGAAATGAAGGCTAGGGGTTGCGCATAAAGGACGATGTTCTCGACTAAGAGAGCATTGGTGAGAACGAGAATGAGAACAGCACGCAAACTATGCAAGCAAAAACTCCATAGACCGGCCCTTAGTAAACTCCAGCCTTAAAGAAAATGGCCTGAAAGGACATCATACTGCAAAAAAAAAACCACCCCACGCCAGCCGTTGAATTTAATAAAGCGCAAAAAGGTGGGATGGTCAAGACTCCATAAACCGTTACTACCAGTTCCAGGTCTTCGCAGCCGGCAGAAATACCGGAGGCTTCCATTTTAGCAAACTTGAGTCTATCGTTCTCTTTCCTTTCACCTTTTGCTTCTCAAGCAATGTTTCTCTTTGAGCAAGCACTCCTGCTGTGAGGCAGATAACATGTTGTCCTTTCTATATAAAATATTAGTCTCTTTGGGCACATAGGTTGATGGAAAGGGGAGTGCTTACAAAATATTTGATCATGTTCAAGTTCTGTAATGTGTGTACGACGTCGTTCGCAGTCATGGCTAACCGGGTCGCGATCTCGTCGACACTGATTTCTCCCTTGTTCTCTTTGACGTCAACGAGCAAATCGACGATAATCTCTTGCCAGAATGCTCTGTAGCCCAACAGCCCCAGGTCGCTCAACGGCTTCTCTGGACTGCCAAGTTTGCCCTCCCGCTTAGATAGCTCGTAGCTGAAAGCGATTAACAACCTGCCATATCCTAGCCGCTGGTATTGCGGTAGTGTGAGGATACAAGCAACGTTGTAATTCTCTGCGCTTTCTTTCTCTTTTGAAAAGTAGCCGAGTAGGTGACAGCCGTATTCATCTCTTGAGGTCATGCAGTAGAACAGGAATGGGTCGACATCATAGTAAAGCGTTTTATGATCCAAAAAGCACTTGGAGAGAAGGCACAGGTTTCTGCACCAGGTCCGCTGCCGTCTGCCATCGATCTCATAAAAACTTATATGCTCGTCTCGGTATATTTCATTCCCGGGTGGGTGGAACAATTCGCACTTCATTCGGTGCCGTTGGAACCTCCGTTCTTCACCAAAATAGCTCAGACAGAACTCGCAGATGTAGACGACATCGCACTCTGTCAGTTCCGAGGGATATGGTGAGAAGTACCATGTTTCAACCTCGAATTTACCGATGTGGAGTTTTGATAGATTTCGCACACGTGCAACCTCATGGGCTGATTGTGTCATGGAGCCCGAGGTTCGAAGCTTTTCAATTTCCTTCTCCTTAGAGAAACCCTCCACCTCGCCGTCGTTCCTTTGCTCTGGTTGGAGGGCGATTACGTTGCCCGCAGGCGTCTCCACGACGTCGATACCATCATCTTCCGGCGCGGGAGTTGCAATGGATGGCGCCGGTGATGCATGCTCCCCTTCTGAGACTATCCGAGCTCGTTTTAGCGGTCTCGCAGTTGAGGGTGCGGAGGGCGTTGCTGGCGTATCGGGTGTAGACGCGATGCTCTCTCTTGGCAGCTTCTTGTCCTTTTTCTGGTTTTTAAGGTTTGGGTATGATTGCTCTTTCTTTGGAGGTGCAGGTTTTTCCGGGACCGGGAATTCGACTTCCTGGGTGAGATCGATGCGCGAGGGCGTTACCCATTCATCGAGACGCTGGAATAACGAGCATGTTAGAACGGATCCAAATGCATGGGAGGGCAACGGCTTGTAAGTACTTTATTGAAATCTTGGTAATGGACGTAGAAAACCGGCTCCCCTTTTCTCAGGTTCTTTGAGAGTATTTCCGCCTGCCGGTATTCACCATCCTTTTCGACCCAAGCTTTGACGCCGATTCTATACAGCGGCAGACGATTAGCACGATGTGTTGCTGTGTTGCTGTGTTGCGACACGCGTTGCGGAATCCGACAGGACAAATCGGTCAAACGGCTCTCGGAGGTTAGTACTTACGCCAACGTCGCGATGGTCGCAAACCCCTTGACAACCTGCTTTTCGGCAGTGGGTTCCTGTGAACCATCCCTGGTCACCATGATATATGAATAGCGGCAGTTATAAGGAGTTTAAAGATGTGGTTTATACGATCGTATCGGGGCTGGTTGCGTGTAGTCGGAAAGGTTTGGTGCAGCCAGGCGGCAAGCTCCTCGGAGGTGATGCGGAAAGTAGTCCGTTTGGCGGGCAGCGAATGCAGTTTTGCTGTTTTCGTTTTCGGCAAACATTTGAGCCCTGTCCACGTGACATACCCGAACGTTCTCCAACGCGTTTCGCGGGCAGGCGCGAGCCTCTCAACCAAGCTAGGTTGCCTGAGCCCCAGAGATACTTCATACCGCCCTGCCGATAAGATGTCTGCCGAATACACATCATTCCTCGCCGCCCGAGTCTTGAATGAGAATAAACTGGTATGGCCCCAATCTGTCCAGTCCCTCGTGAAGCGGCTCTTCTAAAGTCACCCAGATCACATACCGCCTCTTGAGTCGTGAACTCAATATTCACGTCACCAAGGCGAAAGAGTAGCGCAATCCCTACCTCAACTTATCGCGCGTAACGATGACTTATGGGTATCTATTTTGAACAGATATCTCACCGCCTTCCACGAGTCCGAGAATCGCAAGCGAAGCGGCTCATGCCACGCTACCTACGTTATTACAGGGCTGCCCAAGCCACTTATTCCCGTGCAGCCTAAAACGGACGACGACGATGACACATATATGGAGGGCGACCCTGCCCAGGTGCCGACACAGGGCGGCGACGAGGGAGCGGCAACAACAACGTCCGTGCTCTTAGTCACCGAAGAGGAGCTCGAAGGTTCGCTGACCCGAAAGGCCTCCTTGTGACCCAATACTAATTGAAGGCAGAGACCAAAGCATTGTTCCAAGAAATTAGGTCAATACACATATATAGCATAGAGCCTGGCCCGTTAAAGGTATGAAGAGTGTCTCCTTGGGCTACAGGGTACCCAGTGGTCTGATAGTACAGGCAGGACCTGCTGGTGATTGCAGATGCAAGCACGGAACTATATTCCAGATTTCAGGACACGGATCCAGTTGAAAAGTCAAAACTTTATGGCACAACGTTGAATAAATCCGTAAAGGCACGTTTATTTTGACGAACCCAGAACTAATCGCGGATCGGTTATGCTAATTTGCGGTCTACATTTAGAGGCGAGAAGGGGCAGCTCCACCCCCGCCTTTACCTGCGTCAACCAAAAGCAGCACATATGTGGTTCCTGTGAAGAAGGCGCCGGTGGCTCAGGACCCCGCTGCGAGCACCGCCGCACCCCCTTCAACTGCGAAGGATACAAAGAAAGAAGCCAAGGACTTTTTCAGCAGTGCCAGAGCAAAGAAAGAAGATGCTCCAAAATCTGCGCAGACTCCAGATGCCGCCCTGCCAAAGTCAAAGGTACCACTAAAACGTGGACAGAGCGACCTTATGTCGTCCTTCTCAAATGCCCAACCCAAAAAAGCCAAGCAACCAGAAAAGAAAAAGACCCCACCCCCAGGTATGCGACGTCGCCTATTGCGTTCACTTGCCGTTTCGACGCTCACAAGGATATAGATTTCATGGACGTTGATGATGATGAGCCCGAAGAGGATGAGCCTGTTGACGAGGAAGCGAAGACAGCGGAAGCAGCGAAACAAGAGGAGGCACGAAAGAAACGGCAAAGAGATCAAGAAGACCTGGAGAAAATGATGGATGATGACGAGGAAGATGGTAAGCGCCCCTCGCAACGACATATATTGGTTCAAGATTAACGTTTCGCACCAGAACCCGCGCCGACAAAACCCATCAATGATCCAATCGCATCTCCAGCATCTCCAGATCCGGTGGCAGAATCACCATCTGGAGATTCACCCGTGCCAGCCCCTTCAGCGTCGGAATCTGCTCCCGGCCGCCGGAAGGCAAAACGTAAAGTCACCAAGAAGGTCCGATCGAAAGATGAAAACGGGTATATAATTACCCGGGAGGTTACAGAGTGGGAGGAATATTCGGAAGATGATATCCCAGTACCATCAAAGCCGGCAGCCAAGCCGAATGCGTTCGCTGCGATGAAACAAGCGGCTGGATCCCAGAAGGCTAAAAAGGGAAGTGGTGAGGGGGTTGGGAAAAAGGTCAATATTGCCAGCTTCTTCCAAAAGAAATAGCAAAGTTATCTGGTAGAATCTTTCCTAGTTTGGCATATGCGCGAGCTCTATGGCGTTTTCTTGGTAGCATTAATATTGAGAAGGGCTTTCTCAGCTGTGTCTGCTTGATTGTCCTGTTAGGCCGCTGGCCAAAGCTGGACTACTGTCTCGATAGGGCAGTGGGCTCCTCTGGGGTTTCTAGATTTGAGGCAGGGCCTTTTCAACTAACCAACCAACATGCAACATTAACATCAAGATGGCTAGGGGGAGCCTTCTCGTAGTGGCAACAGGCCCTTTTGCCGAATACAACAGGTTCGGGCATGGTGAGATACGTATTTGGGGTGATCTAGAGCCGGGTGGAATCCGTTTCCAAAGGGAAATAAGCACGAGCTGGAGCGGCCGGTGCGCGAGTAATGTAAACCCAGCGATGGAACTGGAAGCGGCTAGAACAGTCCCGACGGGTAGCGACCCGCTGTTGCGCAAATCACAAACGGCGTGGTAATATAGCCGAATCCCTGTAATAAATATTCTTCTCGTCATTTAGTAACACAGGAACCGATCACTTCACGATCGTCTCTCATGTTCTGCGGCCGAGCCCGGCCTGGCTTGGCCTAGGCGCAACACCATAGTCAAGGTTGCGTTCAGAAACGTAGAAAAAGGCCTGTAGGGGAAGTTCGGTTGGGCTTATTCGAACTATAATCCGATATGTCATTAGTGATCAAATTCCTAGCCTAATGGTATTTCATACTACGCTTGCCATATATTTTGGCCCTCCTCTGGCGGTTCCGCTAAACGAAACCAATGCATACATGACTAGAAGTCGGTAACCGACGTATTGGATGGCAGACTTGGCGTCCGCCCGTTCCCTTCTCTGAAAGGGGTTCGTATATGCCAAGACATTGGATCTTTTGATGCGCGGTCCCGAGAATTCTTAAGGTAGACGTTGTATTCCGTCGGCCAATACACCGTGTCGCCTTTCTTTGACATCCATCGGGTCTACTGTATACTGGAGCTTTGGAATTTCGGTTTCTAGTTTTGCTTTCCGGCTCATATTGCCAGAAACTGCCTCAAAGTAGACCAACGCGCGTAGCCGAACTCGCGAGTTGTGTTGCACCTGAGGTTCTAGACCGTCACACAAGGCTTCAACGTCACACACGCCGTTCGCCTACAAATTGGACTGCGATGTGGCACCCGCAGGTGAATATAGTATACTACTAGCTACTAATACTGCAATATTAGAGGCCCGGGGGGCAGTGCAGTGGGCAAATCGCAATACAATTGAAACTGGACAATTATGGCCAACCAATGCCCATCATCAGGATGACGGTGTCGCACATGTCGGCGCACTTAAATTATAAACATGCACTTTTGATACGACATCTCGACTTACAGGCACCAGATATTTCTTTGCCTTCGCAATACGTATATGCTGTAATTACGTATCATACGTAATAGCTTAAGAGCACTCGTGTTCAATGCAAGGGAGTGAAGTTGCAATCAAATTGCGGCTGTCTCAATTATTTTTCAGGTCTAAGAGAAATCATTATAAAAAATGTAAACTACCCGCTAGCCATGCAAGGAAGGCCAGGTAATTTACACCAGCAACCTAGCTATAGTTGCATTGACGTCGTAAACATACACCAGTATTTATGTATATGCATATACGAACCTGCTACGAGGATATTGCTACGCTGTATTATTACTATCGTCTTGTATAAAAGTCAAGATATTCAAACAGGTCTAGAATTGTTCGATATGAATTATCACACATATATATTTACTTTAACTTTATGGCGAAAAGGAATAAATATTATGGCTAGGTGCCGAGTTAGAGTTTCCTAGCGTGCATCGGGTATGTCGGTCATTGATTGTAGGATTGATAGACGGCACGGCATGTATGTATATACACACTTAGGCACTTGAGTAAGCAGCAACCTGATTATCATATCATCGATCATCCTTTGAATACCATCAAAACATGTGATCAAATGCTAGGTTTGCGATGTTTGTATTATAATGTTATCCTACACGGGTTAACAATACCCGCAGTTTGTTCTCCGGTTCGATGTGAATATGATCACGTCTTACAAAGGCTATATACAGCCATTGATCCCCATAGTATGAGCTGTTCTATAAAGGAAACCTCTACTGTTGTATGCTCTTTCCTTCCGGGAACGCATGTAAGCCGAAGGGTCATGTTGCAGTTTCTCTTTCTTCTTTTCTTTTTCACCTTCCTCTCTCTCTTCTTGCTTCCTTCCCTCTTCTGCCCCCTGTGTTTCTCATATAATTCCTCACGGATTTCTCCCCCATCTTTTCCAGTGATGTCGGGCCATTTAGCCTGCATCTCCATTTCTGCCTCCGGTGCTTTGCGCATAGAATCAAGGAGTCGGTCAGCTTCTTTTGTGGTGACCCGATATGGTTGTTTTGGCGCGGACAAGTCGAGGGCGTTTATGGATATGTTTTTCCATTTCTTGCCAGCTTGCAATTGCGCTTCCTTGTCCAATCCTGAAGATCGGGTGTATAACTCGCCATCTTTCCCTGGCACCTTAGGCCTTAACACCAAATGAGAGCTGCAAGCGGTCATATATGCATTGGGGAAACCGTGAATTGTCTCCTTCGTATCATCGTCGTCCATTTCGGCCTTGTGCGAGTATATGTCTCTCATCTGGATGGCCCTGAATTCCTCCGAGCTCCCGGTTTATCCCACAGCTCACTATCGGGCTTCCACCGTGTGCTCCAATACCATAATTTTCCAGTTTATCGTATCCTTATCCGCATCCTTTTCGCCATCGGGTTTGGGTATCTAGGCGACTTGGAAGCGGAAATCTGTGCGTCGTCCCGATTTAAGGGCGCATATATACGCACAAACCCTCCATCGACATCAAATGACTGTACTATTCTAGCGAGAACTATGGGCTTGAGAAATTGCTTATCCTCTAGGCCGTCGGTAGTACGCAGGGTCCTAACAAAGAAGCCCAGATGGATGAAAACCAACTCATCCGAAGCATTAATCCAATAGAAGAATCCGTTATCATACTTGCGCATAGGAGTGTTACCTAGTACCTGACGCTTGCGTTATTGTTATCTGTTCGGAATTCCAGACGGGTGTCTCCATTTTCCAGTTGTCGTTAGACACATGGACGTAACTAGAGCCGAGAGTAATGACAAGGCCTTCATTTGCTACTGTTGTGGTGACCATTTGCTGGTGCTATGGATAGTCTAGTTAGTATAGAGCTACCCTCTTTTTCCGCGAAATGGACTTGTCAGCCTTCCTCGACGAACGAATTTTTGAACCATGATATATACTATATGGTGAGATAGAACTATTCAACCAGCCGCTGGATTTGTTTAAATTTCTCTGGTAACTTTGGTGGTAGAGGGTGCCATTGAATGATTCTACAAGCTGGTCTCTCTCTCAAGTCTTGGTCGCAATACCAGCTCTGGTTGCTTTGGTATCCAGCCATCGTGGGATCTATAACTTGGGGTCTCGCAGAGCAATTTTGTAAATCTAGATATATGAGGATTGGGGCGCGGTGCAGTGTATTTATGCTTATATCAGGCTCGGGGGCGAGTCGGGACAGACAAGACACCTTACTCTGTACCTTTGAGGATATGATAGGCCTATAGGCACTGATAGCTATAGTAGTCGACTCTAAGATGGGTGATCTTGAATGCACATATAAAATATCCGGGTTGGCGCTGCACTTGTGTTCAAACACCGTGAATTTGCTACTGCCCGAAGCAGGCCTTTTCAGCTCTCAGCTTGGCCTTCGAATTTAACCTACAAACAATACTACAAGCAACGTTCTACCATCGCGCAGTGACATCCCATTATTTGATGCCAGAGGAAAACCTACGCCACCGTGTCTAGTATCCCGAAAATATAGTTCAGGCATCTAACAGGTGGGCCCTCACTGACATGCAACACTAGCTGCACATACATCACTTTGAGCCCAAAAGCTAGAACATTACAGCATGTCGAAGAATTGCAACACCATATGGGCGCCTCATCTATCAAATGGATAAATCAATGTAGTTAAGAAAAAGATATAAGATTAATATATCGAATCACAGGTAGATAAAAACCAAGTCGGTTGCATCCCGTACATACTTCAAATTCATGTCTATATTCGCCGAAGTTAACTGGCGAATCTTCGAATCATACATTGATGGAACCACAGGTTGCCAGCCCATACGATGTACCTACGAATTTTCTCCTAGGGATCCACCGTCGGTCCATATATCTACAGGAAGGCGAAAGCCTCTAGCAAAAAAAAAAAGAAAAAAAAGAAAGAAACCAGAGAAGCTCGCCTAACGGTCGATGTAATTACACTTGTAGCTACTTGCTATCTGATCTAAACCTCATATCGCGTTATATCGCTATAATTTTGTATTATAATTGTACGGCCAGGCATAAATAGACTCGACAGCCGCAGCCGCGGACCAACCTTTGGCTAGGCCAGCATTCTTTCTTATACCCATTGCATTCGAACGCGAATATCCGGATATTCCATTAAGATGGTGGTTCATAAAGAGCTGATACATAATATCCCACCAGTGGCAGAGCAGCATCAGGGGTGTACGGTTTTCACTAAAGCCGCAGCCAACACGGCCACGACCTACCTTAGTTTCCAATAATCCTAGCGTCACAAAACTCATGGATCAACCAAGGACAGCCAGAGAATCAATCCAAAGCTACAATTACGAGATGAAAAGGTCCGCAGCAGAGCTAAACACACCCCACTCGGTATTACTCGGATCATAGCGACTTTAGAAATAGCAGTTACATATCTTGATGGCAGCCGACGCCGCTGCTGGCAAGAAATTTCGTGATCATACACTCCTCACCTTGGGCCGCTATAAGGGCCCAATGCCATATGGATGGTGCAGGGAACTTATCTGCGGACGCGTGCATAAAGCGTCACGCAATCGCGGCACCAAAAGCAGCAAGAACGGCGACCCACGGCAAAGAGAGGTTCGATATCAGCTAATGAGCTACCTGGAGAGTACCGAGAATGAAAACTTGTTTTTCGACCTCGCACCTCTGGGCGCCCCCCAAAAAACCGAGGAGCCAAGTAAGGATTTTATGGATGCAGCGGTCAAAGATTTGGAACGGGCAATCTGGGCGGTGTACTTCGTGCCCTTGGTTGATGCGTAACGACCAATAATTAGAGTACGTATCTTGGTTTCCTGCGGGATTTACGCTAAGGTAGTGGCTAGCGAGCGTATCGTTCCTAGAAATATGCTTGTTCCAAAACCGAGTCTTCCTAGCCAAGGTATAGCCTAGAGGGTATGTATATCAATACAACTCAATAATGACCAAAGGCACCAAGTTCCTCACTAATGACTTGACTGCTTCCTAGAATCCTCCGAGCCACCATATATTACTATAAACGAGCAATCGGCCTAGCGACAGCTCAACAGCGTCACGAGTTGATGCAGCTGGTGGGTTTATCTCAAGTAACTGCTCCAAAATAGGAATATTCGAATATATTCTACAAATGCATATACATAAACCCCTAGTATTCAAGTCTATTTTTGAATACGCCATCTCATAACATAGCGCATATGTGATAGATAGCTTATTCGCACCATGGAATTTGACACGGTTTGAGGTCGCCCAAGGATTCTAGACCAAATATATTATGCACGTGGAGACGCAATGCACTGCCAACAGGACGGCGATGCAGTCTTCCGGGCTGACCGGAACAATCCCACGGCCCACGCGGCCTCGCTGATACCCAAAACAACTATAAGAGTTAGCTAATTGAATTTGCTCGCGGAAGCGAACGGCGTTCGGTATCTCGCGGCGCCCCTAGCTGTTCCCCGAAACATCTTCGTCTTGCATGCGCATGCATATGCACATAAAGACACGGGTTAGTTTTGCATCTTTGTTGTGCACTCGAGAAGCTGAAAATGCATTAGATCAAGATCAGCGCTGCAGATCTTGGAGATGGACGAGCTTGTGGATCCGGAGCGCACGGCCTCTGTACCACAGCCTTGCAGGTACGCACGCCTATCGGTTGCCGCTTCCCGATTGCTTGCCCTGCCAACAAAGCACGTCACTGATAAACTTCAGCATTCCAGAACATGCAGAGTCCCTAGCGCCTACATATGTATGTAGCAGGCGGATATCTTTCCGTAACAAGCCAGAATATGATCCACGCGGATTCAAGAAGGAAACCGAACAGCCCTGTGGTTTATTTTCCACCGTACGCACTGTTGAGTTTTCGAAATTTCGGCAGCGCCCAGCCGGCGCTTTAATTGACCATCCCGGCATTGCCGAGTGCGAGAGGTAACATTATATATTCTAGATGGATCCGTGTAATAAACTTTCCACAGACGGACGCGTGTCAGCCGGTGCCAAGGTTGTATATATATATTGAAGATCCACCCGCAAAATAAGCTCGAACGCCTCTGACCTACTCCTTAGACGATAGTCGGTTGCCCTGCGTGGTTGCAGGGTTCTCAGTTCCAATCCCACATGTCCAAGCTGGCCTCGAGATGCTGAGGAGCATTGTTCGCCTCGGTGGGTATGTGCACGAGTGCGAGCGCACATGCATATGCACATGCACATTCCAGTGGCTGCATGCAGAGTCCGACGGCGACCTTACATTGCGCGGGAAGGTCCTCTAGATCATAATTTCAGTGCAGCCGAACGTTAATTTTGAGCTATCATTCCTTAGTCGTTAGTGCATTGTGCTCAAAGCTCCTTATCTCATGATGGCTGTCTGGGGTTAACGTTTCGATTTGGCGGCCGGCTCGCTTGGCCGGCAGTGCAACGCGGAACCATGGTACACTGGATCCGACCCGATACATTCTCCCGGGCTCTGGCCGAGGGCGACTGAACTACTTTGGACATCTGGGCCAGACTCCTGGCTTCAGAATTTGCTATGGGAGGTTTAGAAGTTCTAAGGGGTTTGTAGGTATCTTCTGCGACGCGTGAGCACTCGAGCTAGCGGAACTACCTGGCCCGGCGCTATTACCAGAGGGCTCGAGCGCACGGATGGCGATTCGCTTTTTCAGGCCCCGAGCACTCAGTTGACGCGAAGAGGCGGATAAATTTATTGAAGAAACCCGATGACATCGCGATACTATATTTCGCGCGTACGTTTCGCCGATTCTCCGGTATCAATAAACCTGGGGTACAATATGTTAATATGGTAGCTTCCGGGCCCAGGCCAGGCAAAGCCGTAGCTAATAGGATCTATAAGCGTATGAGACGACTGATACAACCTGACATCCACCCCAGACCCCATATATATGCGACTGGAGGAGTCTTGAGGACCCACTCACACTTGTAACGTTATTGATTTGAGAACGTGAGTTTCCCCGGACCGGACGCGGGGTACATGGGTGATAGTGAAAAACTTAAATATTTGGAGGTATAATATAAAACGTATACCCAAGACTAGGTACAGCTGCAGACAGGTTTTCCGCACGTAAAGAATGTACCCTGGCGCCATAGCGTTCGCTGTTCGGCTGCCACCAACTGAGAGACTGCAGAATGTGCATGTACAATAACGCAACATGAACATCCGTTTGGTAGCGTGATAGTTCCCGAATCAGTAGTCTCGTGACAACCGTATGAGAATCATCAGATACGAATGGTCGTGCTTCTGTATTATTATTCACGCATCATATCAAGCTCGGATGCCCGAGCTACTAATGCGCCAACCAGCGTGTTGTACGTGCACGCTAAACGTCTGCGTCCTGCGAGTAATTGTCATGCAATCGGTCCAGACTGAGGGATAGGCCTCAATTGGATGCTTCGCAGCGCAGCGCCCTCCCAGGGAAGTGTGATATATGCATGTAGGTAATTGGTCAAAGTGCAGCGCACGCTAGCTGCGACGTCGGCGCCCGATATTTGAACAGCTACCCGAGGCGCTCCTTTGGAAGCTCGCCTCGATCTTGCAATCTTCTGGCTGGAATAGGTTAATATCTGGAATATCAATGTTCGTGACGTCTATGACTGGAACCCACTGGCCAAGTCTACATCTGGTATACGTATCGATTCAGGCTAAAGAAAGAAAGGGCGCATGGGAGCTTTCTCATATTTACAGATGTCCAATACATAGCTTTTCGACAGTCAATTACCTCCTTCGAATATGGTCATGCAGATGCCCCCAACCCACCCCCCCGCAAAGTCGAGCAAAAAATTTCAAATTCCGTCCAAATGCACAAATAGCGGTCCGCCAACTGTCCGACAGAACTCCTTGCTGCAAACCTGGGTCGCTTTCCGGCAAATTTCCTCAGAATCAATACCCTGGCAAGCAGAACTGGACCAACATGTTGGCCAGTGCGCCCATTGGGCCTGGCTTTCAAGCTCACCTTAGCTCCGGCGCAGGCGCGCCGACCCCGATCCCGTGCAGGCACAGGTACAGGTACACATGTTTGGTGAGTTAGAGGTCAGCCGGAGTACCTCGGCCTTAGATCCAAGTACACGGTTGGCGTAATACGAACAAGCATCGCGCATACTGCAATTCACATTTTCATGCGCATGCGGCCAAACAACCGCCAAAAACTAGAGCGGGGGCTGGCTGTTGCATGATGTCGGAGATCGGACGGCCGAGCTGACTACGAGAACAAAGATAAGTTGGATGTAGTGTTTTCTAATTCAGGCAAACTGAAGATTTGGGAAGAGTCGGAGCAGGAGGCGCCGAGACCGACCCGCAACTTCGAGAGCCCCCCCCTTGCCTGCTCTGAGGGAGAATATCAAGTAGGAGCCGAAGGGAAGGAGAAACCCATACGAGCAATCTGATCCCACTATGATGATCTCAGTAGGTCCAGAACTCTAATTAGCCAACCAGTTTCCCCTCGGTTAGAGGAGGTTCACTAGCGATATTACTGATCTATAGGATATTGGAAAGAGGCATCTGCCGTTCTGAGAGCACGAAAATTGCTATAATCCTGACCCTCGCCTCCGTCTCTCTCGCTTTATCCCGTCGGAATGTTCCAGGACGCTGGAAATAGTATTGATGGTGCTGCAATACATCTCAATTGGAAGTTGGAGCCGTCGGCCGACCAGGCGGTGCGGACATGGACTCTGCCCCTAGTGAAAATAACGTCACTTGCGTCGATAGAAAGATCGCTGGCTGAATGAGACTGCCATGAACACGTGCACGATAGCGGATGCTCGAAATATGCTTGGGTTGAATGATATATTGGTAAATCTAACATAAACATGATGGGCGCTGTTTTTTCTTTTGCTTCTCGTTCTTTCTCCTTTAAAATTTTCTTTTCTAACATCTCTTTTGGTGTCTTTTGTCAAGATGTGCTAGAGTGAAAGAATAGAAATTAAAGCGATTCTGATTAGCATTTAAGAAATGTATACGTGCTCCCGAAGCAACAGGTGGTATAATGATGAGTGCGGACAAGAAATCTTGTATTAACTCCGAAATGTTAGCCACGCCTCCCAAGAAAAGCAAACCAAAGCAAAGAGATACACGATAAAGAGAAAGTGTCATGATCATCGTGAATTCACCCCAGCCCTGTGAGGTATTTTTGTTGCGAAAATGATGAAAGTGCAGCCCAAAGTCCGAAACGGAGACATACTTGTACGCCGCTCGCGCGTGTACCCCCGCCTGCGAGTCGGTAAAGGAAGCGAGAGCTCAACGCTGCCTGGAGAAGAGAATTTTCCTGGGAGTACCAAAAAACAAAATCAACAACCACACATTTGAAACAAACGTTTTTTTCGTTCTTTTTGGATTCAAATGCAGGGTATTAAAAAGAGCAGGTCGTCAAGTATTTCTAATGGGGACTCGATGTAACCAAAGAAAAAAAAAGAACGGTATGGCGATGGTGTAATTATGCAGACTCCGCGAGGAAAGAGATGCAAATATGCGAGCAAGTTTGGTATACAGTCTAGAGGATGAGAATTTATGGCGACACACGGTCGATTTGCCAAGCCTCGTCGTCGACTGATTCGCGGGTAAATGTAAAGCGGTCGTGCAGCCTGCTGTCACGTCTACAAATCGGCAATGTCAGGACTAGCTCTGGCTAGAGGCGGCTATACGGCTGGGGTTGGAGGCTTACCCTTGCCAAAACTCGATGTACGTGGGGATGATTCGAATGCCACCCCAATGGGATGGAACCGGAATCTGTTCTTTGCCCTCGAATTCTTTTTCGAATTCCCGGACTCGTTTTTCTAGTTCTTCTCGGTTCTCGAGCTTCGTGCTCTGCCTGGAAGCCCAGGCACCGATTCTTGACCCGCGAATTCTGGTATGAATGTTAGATGCGTCCTGGCTTTTATAATGTGTAGGCACCGGGAGACAAACCTAGTGTCGTAGTATTCCTGGCTCTCCTCAGCACTTAGTCTCTCGGTGATACCTTCGACCCTGACTTGTCTCTCGAGCTCCTTCCACCAGAAGGTCAAGCTGGCGTGATTGTTCGATTTGATGTCCTCTGCCTTTCTAGAGGTGCCCCAGTTGGAATAGATGACAAAACCTTTGTTGTCCAGTTCCTTGAGGTATACCATGCGCGCGCTGACTCGCCCTGATGGCATATGGGCTGTAGACAAAGTTGTAGCTTCCGGCATCGTGACGCCCTCGGTGTTGGCGGCCTTCTCGAACCATTCGTGGAATTGCAGGAATGGATTGACGTTCAAGTTTTCTCGGTCTAGTTCACCGATGAGATATTGCTCATCCTTGCGAGTGGGAGCGACTGCAGCAGATATCGCGGGTTAGTTAATCGGAATCCCCCCGTTGGTGAACCACGCAGTCATAACGGGATTCTGGACTTACAGATTAGCTTCCCGGAGCGTCTTGTGATTTCGTTATGCAAGCCAACTTCTCGGCTGGTGTTCCTCAGCGCCATGATCTTTTCTCGTAGTCGAATAATCTTGTACTTGTGGTAGTGACCTCTCACATGCTGTAATAACGGCCATGGTAGGTTAGCAAATCTGGGCATTGATGGTTCCTTTAAGCGGTTACGCTAAAGATTTATCGATGTGCGTTGCGAGGAAAGGTGCGGCACCAAGCCCGAGTGACATTGGCCACAAGGACTTCCTCACAACATAGGGAATCAACGACAGCATAAAGAGGAAACGGCAAGGCAGACGGCATCAAAGAGGAATCCCGAAACTCACCGGAGAATGACGAGGTCGGAATATTGGTCCAGTTGGCATGGGCATTGTGCCTTGATATGTCTTCCAGATGGGAGCGGCTGTTTGTCTGGCTCCCAAGCGCTCTGGTTCGGGGTTCTGGCGTTGATATAAGGTTTTTTTATTTTATTTTATTATTTTTTTTAGTCTGCCCGCGATTGTGTACTGATGCAAGATAGCCCGCCTGATGTCTTGGGTATTGAGGCGATGATATCTTTAGGTGCTCTTGCTTGGGAAGCGAAGCGGCTGTTGAAACTGGATGATCCGAGTGGGAGCACCAGATGTGACGAGGTTCGGCCCACTTTATATAAGAGCGAGCTGAGCTCGATCTTACGATCCCTAATGGTTGGTGCCTTGGGATGCCAGGGCCACGGGACGGGTCGAACTGAATGGTAAGAAGGGATCAGTGTGCTGGTTGATCCGATCCGGGTCCTTGGAGGTGCTATAGGGACGAGCTGATATGCCAATACATATAACTGCGCCAAATATTGACTTTGAGACCAGGGCCAGACAGTCAAGCTGCTGATGTATCTGCTTTGTACCAGTCGACAGGATTCAGGGCAGCTTATGAATTACCTCACTCGGTGGGGAACAGATCAGAAAGTAGGAAATGATCAGATACTATATACTTGGCTCCACTGGTAACCGCGGATTAAGAACGGGTACGGAGTAAGCTACAACAAAAGGACGGGTTTTGAAAGATGGGAGCTAAATAAATCTTTGATTCAGTGCAGTGACTAATTCGCCGGACAAGCCAACAAGCGTATACATCGCTGGTAGTCTTGCCGTGTACCGTACAAAGGACGTCCGGCGCAAGAAGCATAAGCACGAACGCAACATCCAAACGGACAAGGGAAAAAAGGAAACATATTGACCGGCCAGCCGGCCGAGACCGAGCGGTACAAGTTTTTGTACAAGAAACGTCCCAATGCAATCAATAATTGGCCGTTACTTAATATGACGATCTGCCCCTATGCATGTTGCTCTCCGCATAGAAATACACCCCTGCGCAGTTCAACGAAGGGGGGTTACTTGGGAGAACGCTAGATGAAAGGGACGGAGGAGACAATCATATGATTGTTTCTTCCGTTTTTGCCCGTTCTCCATCGTATAGCTCGCCTCCCCGTTCTGAAACTGCGGTCGGCGTACTGTTTTGCACGGGGTCAAGAGAAGGCGAGGTTGTATGGTGCAAATCACTGCGTTTATTTGACAACCAAGGCGAGAAAAGAAAGGAAAGGATACGATAAAGCAAAAAGTACCGGTGATATCGTGGCGCTGACGCAGCCCCGATTCCACTGGTCCAAGATCAATGGCCGACGCTCGGTTGGTGGCTAGCGACAGGAGGGACTAATGACCATGGTTGCCCATTATAGTCAAGGATTCCCGGTTAGCCCGTACGTTGGATTTGGGTCCGTCGGGGTCTAGAAGCGTTCGATCAGTACCCACAACGGGATAGCCTCGCTAGCCTTTGCCCAAATGATCCTGGCCTCAAACACCGCTGTCTGCCTTCGCGCGTGCTTGGGAGGAGAAAGCAGAAGGTAACGGGATCGCCTTGTTACGAAAAAGAGATTTGTTAAGGACCTTGGAAACTGGTTTGCGGACCCCACAGTTCATCCTAGGCAAAATTCACAGGCTGATACAGAGCCAACACGACATGAACGTTCGAGCTGGTACGCGCGCATCTTTATGATCTCACCTTTTTCTCTCTTTTATTCCATCCCCACCGATACTTGTCATATTTAATATTTCCGACAGGGTATTATTTATGATGCAAAACGGAAGATAAAAATGGGACGAAAGATCTTCGAATGCTCGGCCTTTTTTCCCCAAAGAACCCGATCCGAAAGATGTCTGGATCTGCTCTGCCGTCCTGCTGTCATGAAACACTCAAGGCCTAAAGGATTTTCCCTGCGTCCAGACCGTTAGGTGTATCCAGAGACCCTTCGACTGAGTCGGGATACAAGGGTTTCAGTCTTATCCTGCGCGATGACATAATGTGCTATCCTGAAAAAGTATCTGCAGCAAAGATCCATTTTGGGTGGTTGGCGGCCCAAAAGTCTCACCCTTGACGAGGAGGACCCAGATCACGAAGGGGAAGGGAAAAGAAAAAAGCATCCAATTTGAAAAACGGCATGGGGCACAAGCTCAGCTGCTTCCGTGCATAAGAACGTTTTTGTTATACCGAAGAATTGCGAGGCGACCGATTAGGATCTGATTGGCAATGCAATTCGCACGGTCTAACAAAAATCTGGTAAGGCGGGCTAGCTCGGCTTTTCTAAAGGAATCGCGGCTGTTTAGCAATCAAAGCACCTGGGGCGAACCATCTGCTGATATGCCAAGGCAGTAGCTCCAAATCGAGAGAGCTCAGCTGGCCCATCTCATACCTCGCTTCTACGTCATTGGCTGACACTCGAGAACCCTCTATAAGGCCGTATAGACCATGAAGGGCCTCCGATTGCTCTAGATTCTGGACGGAAGGTAACTCCCGGTTACAGGACCACTGTAGTCTGATTTAGGTTGACCGCCCAGCTGCAGTGTAGCAAGAAATATGCGGTTTGTCGGCCTAAGCGAGAGAGCTTTAAGCATAACCACGACTAGCCTAGTGCCGGAGATAGTTGTGCAGATCCTGTCTCGCGGCTCGCTCGGCCTTTGCGAGGCGCTGCATCTGTTTTGCTGTGAGCAGCCGCTGTTTCTTCGGATTCGACTCTGAAACGCCGTCTGCAGGATCCCTTATCGATTTGGGCGCTCTTGCGCCGATTCCCAAGGTGTCATTCTTCGTCGTCGCTTTGACGGGGAAACGGATGCCTTGCTCTCCTGCGCCCAGTCCTCCGCCACCATCGGGGTCCCAGCCCATTCTCACCATGTGCTTGTAGCCTTCTGACTGCCGATTCAAATGATGAGGGGTTTTGGAATGTTCTTCGCTGACCATGTGAGCCGTTGTCCGAACGTGTGTCCTCCAATCTGTCACGCGAGCCTTGCAGGTTGTACATATATCATCTACCGCTTCTGCCACTGGTGTCTCAAGCGGTGGTTCCACAGTTACCAGCTCTGGTTGCACGGCGGCGTCTTCCGAGCGGCAGACAGCTGGACCCTCGGTTATGCTGACTACAGGCGTGTCTAGATTGTCAGGCGACACTCGGAGCTTGCTATATTCGATATCTTGTCTCTCGCTCGGTCGTATGGTGATCGTACAATCATGTCGTGATTGCATCATAGCCCTTGTTCCAGCTGAGATGTCTTCAACAGAGGACGACCCACATTCCAGCTGGTGCTGCGGCACCCCTTGAAGCGAAGGGGCCTCTGTCGACTTGCTGGGCTGTAGCGCATTTGCTGAGCCAGCCTTTGGTGGCAGGACGAGGGAAAGATAGAAGTTCGCAACGGAAGATCCGCGATTTGGGCCAATGGCCCGAGCCGTTTCCTGGCCACTATCTTCACTAGACGCCGGGACGAAACATATGCGTTTCCGCTTGGACCGATACTCGGATGGCTGTGCAATTTGCTCGGCAGGTGGACCGGCCGAGGGTTCCGAGCTGATCGAATCACCTCCATCGACGGGCATCCCTGCGACGCGGGAAGTGTTTTTTTTTTCTTTGGGTCGTTTTTGATAGTTGGGAAGGGAGCCGAGGTTAAGCTGTGGAATGTGGACTTCAAAGCACGCTCGTATATTGTCTTGGCGGGCTTTCTGTCTAGCAGCTTTGATGGTCAACTGCGCGTCTGGCCCCGCGGCAGGGTCAGGCCAATTACAATGTTTGACCGAATGTAACCGGAGAGTGGAGCAAATCTCGTTCCAAAGGGTCCCGGCCTGTGCCCTGCGCGAGCCTAGCGGTGGGTCCTAGTTTCGGGGAGGGGCATCTGTCAAGGAATGAGGGTGATGTTGTTTTAATCAGCGAACAAACCCGACCTTCCGCAGAACGTCCATTTGATTTCCACTTTGGAAACTGGAACCCCGATGCAACAGCTTCTTGCCAAAAGCATTCCCCAACCAACCAGATCGCAACGCGGGACAGGCCAGGGCACGTACCAAGAAATTACCTGCTCAAGGGGACAAGGCTATGAGGGAGATCCACCCAATCAATCGGGTCCGTTCTTGTCCGCTCTTTGGGCTTTTATTGAGGGTTTGAATTCCGGTCAGCCGCTAACATGATTCGGTTCGTACGGTTCCCTGCGTTCGTCGAACCATCTAGCCGGCTTGGATTCCGAATCCTGGATATGTACCGCTACAAAATAATACCTCTGTGCAATCGCGCCAACTGGAATTTCAACTTACCAGACGATTCACAATCATTATTCAAAAGACCTTCAAAATCGTCTTGGGTGCATCCCGCCGCCCACTGCGCGCATATAGCTGCAGGTTTCTGCCGGCTCACATTACAATCCTCTACTGATTGTCTGATCAATTTTCCTTGACCTCTTCCGTGGTGAACACGTCACAATGCAATGTTGACGCAGAGATCAGGCAAAGACATGGGTTCTCGGAGCGCGGGCATGGCCACGGCCTTTGCGTGGAGAGCTTCAATGCAGCTCGGCTGTTCTGCATCATGAACTCCGGCTCCAGCGTTTCGACTATTGGCCCATCCACATGTCGGCCGCGCACCCATCGCTAGAATATCTTGGCCAACATTTGCAAAAATTGCATTCCAATGCGTGCTCGATTTGAGGCGCTCGAGGCGACGGCTGATAAGAAGATATCACTGTGATCATGGGGCCTGACCTATAGTTGACTTTACCACGGTATCCTAGCCCGTCGAACACACAGCTGTCAATGTGCCTCGGGAGATCTATACATCCACCTTTCAAGACTGCTGACTCCCTTGGCACTCAGCATGCACCTCTCAATTAGCTGCATTTTGGGCGAACCCAACTCCAATCAGGCACCTCTTCGCTCACGCGCGGGGGACCGTGTGCCCACTCGACCCCGAGAATACCTCGGGGCGAGCTAGCTGCGCCTATATATAAACAGCTTAGCTCAATGCCGACATGAGCATCCAACAAGCCGGGTTGAAATTTTGAGCAATGACGTCGAGCATCCCTGTCAGCTTTGCTTAGAGCAAAAGCAAACAGGAAGCCTCCCGCCTTGTGGATATCGGATGAACCAAAAGTCAGAACCCGATTGATCACTTTGGTCTCCGCCGCCCTCGGATTTGGGATTGCCAAATGTGGGGACTCTGGGAGTCCGCCCAAGCTAGCTGTACAATTCCACGAATCATACCAGCAGTACACAGTTGGTTGCATCGCAGCGAGTCCCAGCGTCTCTTTCCTCTTGGCTAGCTCGCCTCAATCGAGCATGGGGATTTTGCGCGAGGGCATGCACTAAGAAGTTGTAGCATCGAGATTTTACGTCCAATCAAACATCACGAAGCTACTCTGAAGCGAAGAAACAAACACAAAAGAGCCGACGGACCAGTCCAGAACATAGCGAGGCACTAATTATTGAACTGGGATGGGCGATCATGACGAGGGGTAGACCGCCTTTTCTCAACTGGTCCGCCATATTACCCGCCGCGAGCAAAAGAGCACTTGCTAGCCTGATCTGGCAACGGACTTTTCCACCGGGTCGATATATCGTTGATGACAGTGCACTAGGACATGCAGAAGCATGCATTCTCAGAACTTCGAGCCTCCTGGACAAGATTGCTGTTGCACAAGCCTTACAGATCTTTAAGCATCGATAAATATGGCCCGTCAAACCTGCTAAGGGGTCCAAATTTAGGCAATCAGATGCACTGTTGATTTCTTGCCATCCCGATCTCTGCAACTAGCGTCGATGCGCCCACGATCGGATATGAGCCGCGAGCTCGGAACCATAATGCTCCAATTCCGCCACAAATATTGATTTGGCAAGTGGGTAAAGCATGATCACTTAGATAAGAGGGCCCGGAGTGCTCTAGCTCACAGTGGATGCTTCCCCGCTCGAGCATTGGCATACCGTGCAGGGGTACCTATTCGAGAGCTAGACCACTGCAGCAATTAACTCAAATTACAAACGCATGCTCAAGGAATTATATTATATCACACAAACAAGCGACATTTGTTTTCCCTAGCATATCTACACAGATACTGCAAATCATAACATTGCCCTTACTTCACGATATTAGATAGCTTCTCGGCCGATCGCTACGCATTGGATCTCAGGATAATTATAGCCTTTGCACATGATCACAAATTGCCCACCTGCATGTACGCCAAGAGGAGGATGGGGGTTCCGCGTGAGGAGTAGAGACACTGTGGTATGCTGAGCTCAAGAACGGGACTTCAAGTGAACTCGGCCCGTTTATCGCACCAATCTCAGGGCTGGCAGCACACTACCCCACGGTTCGGCTCAGTCATCTATAGGTTTACCCAGGTGCCTTGACATAAATCCATGTTGGTATTCAATTAATGTATCTTCGGCCGCAGGCCTGCTCAATACAAGGTCGAAAGGGACATTTCCGACCACACCCGGGATAACGTTACCCTAGCTGAGATATCTATAACTATTGTTCCGGGGGTTCATTAGATACCGCAAAAAACAGCCTACCACATGGCTGATGTCTAGGAGACCCCGAAGTACAAACGATTGGGCAGTTGCCAGCCACTGACGTCGATAGGATTTTGTTTTTCGTCTCGAGACGAGGCCTGGCGATGCAATGCATATGCAGCACAGTCTCTCAAATGTTCGACACGTGAATATATTCACATCATGGCTGAGACGCGACGATCAATCGATATTGGGTATCCTTAGGGGGAGGGGTTGACCTCGTTCATTCCTCTTATCTGATTCGGTGGCTTTTTTGGAGCTTGAGCTGGCAGTCTATCCCGTGCCTGAGAGCCTGGCAGATTCCACGGAGCTCTGGGATAGTGTGTAGCTTGCTTTGCAAGCTTTGGTGGATGCACAACATGCAACAGACTGCAGATGTGGACAGCATTCTGCTACAACACCTGGCGGTCCAGAATCCAACACTGCAGCATGGCAGCGTCTTTTTCTTCATTCCAGCTCGCCTAATACCACTTTTAGAGGGAAAGTCATAGTCTTGGACTGGGGCTACTAACAAGGGCTAATTGGGGGCCAGTTCGTCAGTGTATTTTTGGAGCGGATTTGTGCTAGCATCAAAACCGGGGACCCCAAATGCAGGTAAGTGTGCACACATGTACAGCGGCTGCAGCTTCTGTAATTTCGGCAGATCAAGTCGGGTGCGGTCAGATATGATGTACTTGACGGGTCCTTGATAATCGACATTTTAACTTCTCCCTTTTACGAGTTTTGGAAGTGTATCCCGACGTAGTGAGGGGGCCGAAGGGCGTCATTCAAGCTCCAGATTACTGTGTCCCCCGCCGTGCCCGAGCTCGAGCCAAGTATCGGCGCTGTACATGGTGATGACCTGGAAGAATTGACTGCAATGACCAAATATGTCGCCGAACCTACGGGGTGGCTCTAAAATTAAGCAGGGACTACTCTTGTAAACCTATACGTTATCCCATGGGCCTGGATAACCTGAGTATCAATGTATCCCGCATTGATCAGGGTTCGGGTAAGCAGCTTAGTGGAACTGTAGCATGGACGGCGGCATGAGGCCTTGGTCGCGACTGCTGCCACCAATCTCAACAGGATATAGTCCAGTCATTCTGCCTTCTGTTTTAGACTTGGGACGTCCATTTTGTTTATTTCACTAGCACTAGTTTGTGATTGATATGCTTTGTGATTAGCTGAGCACCCTGGTTTATAGACCAGGACGCTTGTCTAACTCGATGGCGGGGTAACTTGAGATAGTATGCTAATGTGCTATTGATCAACCGCAGCCGTTAGTTACAAGCTTGTTGAGAACTCGAAATACATCAGCAGGCATGATGCCTAGGATACCTCTGGAGCGCCTAGATGGCAGTTACATTCGCAGGCCCGAGGCCAAACAAAAGCCAATGTTAACCAGCTACCTATAAATTTCGATGATGTTCCGTCGATGGAAATTTGGACTCGGGGCATGTATCGCTCGGTTCAACTGTGCGCGCGCGCAGGCTTTCAAAAAGAGTTTTAATTCTGACCGCACATGCTTTGCACACCCAGGAAATTGGAATCCTATGATCTAACAATGGCAGATATCGATGGTAGATAGTATTAGTTGTGTATTTGCAATTGTACCGGAATGATTTTGTCCGCTCGTATCCATCTGACATCTGTCCCAAGGCTACAGATTTTCCTACAGTGCCTGCGGCCCTGCCAATGAGTAGAAGAGCGGTTGGTCCACAATGGAGCACCCGACCTCGCTGATTCTTTATGATCTGTATCTCTGACCATCACGATCAGTGGGGCGCTGCGTTTGCTCCTAACTAGAAAGGAAATTGCGCGCGCAGTGATATAGTTCGACGTTACGCACATGTGACAATGGCAAAGGAAAGTATAAGATTGGGACATAATCTTAAGGTCTTGTTAACTTCAAGACAGGATCTTGCAATTGCAGGCCGTGTTGGCCTGGTGATATACTACCCGGGCCTATCATCAACCTGTAGAAGCCTAGCTTTCCAAGGCCGCAGAAAACAAAGATAGTTTCTCGCGAGAAAAGGAATGTCTCGCTCTACTAAACATGCGTAGCACTGCTAGGTTTAGCAACATTTATACCAAACGTATTAGCGACCAGAAAGAAGAATCGAGAACTTCGCTCCTGTTAGGCAGGCTGGGTGTTTATATTTATAATTTATACGTTTAGTAATTAGTTGGCATCGGGCGCTAAGCCAATTAATTGGATGGTAATCTCGAGGCGGACATCTGCATTTCTAGATGTGGAAATACCACAAGTGAGGCATTACCTAAGTGGCCCCTCTCGCCGTCGGCTCGACTCGCTTGATGTTGAGGATGGCTGACGCATGATGGTGGTTGATGGTTGGTCGAGGCGAGTGCAACAACAACACGGCTCTGCTCATCGTGCGCTTAGGCCACCCTCGGCTCCAAGCACCTGTCACCAAATGACGTCGGGAACATTGACAGCCGCACCGTCACAGACACACACACAACCACACACCACAACCGCCACCTTTGATTTCCATTCCACTATCCTCTCATCCCCGCACCCCTCCGGCTTTTCGCTACGCTCCCCAGCACGCCCAGTCAATCAACCGACCTCCATTTCTTGGGGGTACCAATTGCCAATCTCCATTCATGCACGCCGCCCGCATGAAGCCGTAGCGCGAACCCCTCACCCCGCTTCGTCGCTGCTTCCAATCAGCCATGTTGCTTTCCAGGGCGACGTCACGGTGCCTCCGGGGCGCACTTCGTGGCCATCCGCTTTCACCATCGGAGCTGCTGAAGCCTGGTAACCTGAAGGGTTTCAATGGCAGCTACAACGTCACGCGATCGATCCGCACCGCCCAAGTTCCTACCGCCGCCATCCGCCGGACTTTACTCGCCTGCAACATGAATCCTCTGCCCCGCCGCCAATCCTCGATACTACACCAAATCCGACAGTATGCCGACGACGCAGCTGCTCAGGGTGCTCCGCTCGCAGCGAATATTAAGAAACCGCGCGGCCGAATTGTCCGTGCTCTAGTCCGCACTCTCACGATATTTGGGTTCGTTGGCGCTGTGTTCGGCAGCGCGCTGGTTTGCTTCTTTGTCTATGATGCCACTACTTACCGCGAGGAGTTCAACGCACCCGATGTGCCTGTTTCCGAACTGGCACTGAACCCCGAGCGTGGTGGTCCAAAAAACTTGCCAATTGCGAGGGTTCTGGTTGACGATGATGAATCGGACGGCCAGTTGACCTGCAAGCATAAACCAAAGCTAGTGGTATGTAGTCCCGGACGCCGTGGTTGCTTTATACTGGTGGTCTTTTCTAATAGAGGCTACTGATCGGTAATTTAGATTCTTGGTTGTGGCTGGGGTTCTGTCGCAGTCCTCAAAACGCTGCAGGCCGACCAATATCACGTCACTGTCGTCTCCCCGTCCAACTACTTTTTGTTTACCCCATTCTTGCCGAGCGCTACCGTATGTCAAGCCCAGTGTTAATGGCGTTGCCAATATTAATCTGTTTGTAGGTTGGAACGCTGGAGCTCAGGTCCTTGGCTGAGCCAATCCGCACTATAATCCATCGAATCAAAGGTCATTTTCTCCAGGCACACGCGGAAACGGTTGAGTTTAGCGAAAAGCTAGTCGAAGTATCGCAGGTCATTGACGGTGAAAAACGACACTTCTATCTCCCATACGACAAGCTGATTATTGGAGTTGGCTCGACAACGAACCCTCATGGAGTCCGAGGGCTCGAGAACTGTAATTTCCTCAAAACGATCGACGATGCCCGCAAAATTCGGAAAAAAGCAATTGGAAATTTCGAGAAGGCTGTTCTTCCAACAACAAGCGACGAAGAGAGGAGGCGACTCCTTTCATTCGTTGTTTGTGGGGGTGGACCGACTGGTATCGAGTTCGCGGCCGAAATTTATGATATGCTAAATGAAGATCTGATTCGTCATGTGAGGATGTTTGAAATTGGAATGAACTGCTGGTAGCCCGATTGCTAACGGGGAGGTAGTATCCTCGGATTCTTCGCAATGAGGTTTCGGTCCACGTCATTCAGTCAAGGAAACACATTTTGAACACTTACGACGAGGCACTTTCCATGTACGCGGAGGAAAAGTTCGCCAGGGACCATGTCGAGGTTTATACGAATGCACGAGTGCAAGAAGTTAAAGCCGACAGGATTGTGTTCTCGGAAAAGACTGACAACGGCCAGCTAGTTGTTAAAGAAATTCCATATGGTCTCTGCTTATGGTCCACAGGTGTCTGTAAGTAGGTTGTTTTCAGTTCCTGTGTGAACTTCTTGCTGATGACCTTTAGCACAAACCGACTTTGCCAAAAATTTGGCCAAGAAACTCGACAAGCAGACCAACCAACATGCCTTAGAGACTGATACCCATCTGCGCCTGATAGGAGCCCCGCTGGGCGATGTATACGCTATCGGGGACTGTTCGACTGTACAATACAACTTGACTGGGAGCATCATGTCGTTTCTCCGCGACAAAGCCTGGGAGAGGGGGAAAGACCCTAGGGAAATTCAACTCACATTTAACGATTGGCAGGGTGTCGCGCAGAAAGTGAAGAAGCGGTTCCCACAAGCCAGCCAGCACCTCCGCCGACTGGACAAGCTTTTCCAGCAGTACGATGTCGACGCATCCGGAACGCTCGACTATGACGAATTTTCAACGCTACTGTCAAACATCGACAACGAACTGACGAGCTTGCCGGCGACGGCACAGAGAGCTAGCCAGCAGGGGCAATACCTGGCCAGAAAGTTGAATAAGGTTGCGAAATTTACTCCGGGGATGCGAGCAAATGGATTACTGGATGGCGACCTTGATGAGGTGTGCTACAAGGCCTTTGAATACAAGCACCTGGGAAGCTTGGCCTACGTCGGTAACGCGGCAGTGTTTGATATCGGAGGAGGGCTCAACTTTGCTGGAGGCCTAGCTGCAGTTTATCTCTGGAGGTAGGGCTTACGACGCCCTGTGCGCATAGTTAGAGCGACCCTGTGTGCTGACGTAAATGGCGATGGATAGATCGGCATATTTTGCGCAGAGCGTAAGCCTGAGGACACGCTTCTTGCTATTCGTGGACTGGGCGAAGCGGGCTTTGTTTGGCAGAGGTGCGTTAGCGTTAGATGGGCGATATCAATGCATTGATGTGAAGCTAACTGTTTGGCGTGGGCAGATATGATGGATATGTAAATGGTATGTCGCGGTGACCAGTACATAGCAGGGGAATTGGTATATCATATTCAAGAAATTCGATCGCGGTTATCGGCAGAACGAATGTATTGGCCGATAGTCCGTGGTGCTCGTACGTCCGGCTGTGTAACTGCACTTAGTCGACCATTCTAAATAGTTGACAGGGCTTGACATCCGAGCTAC
Source organism: Drechslerella stenobrocha 248 (assembly GCA_000525045.1). Lineage (NCBI taxonomy): Eukaryota > Fungi > Ascomycota > Orbiliomycetes > Orbiliales > Orbiliaceae > Drechslerella > Drechslerella stenobrocha. Next base: position 303,145 of record KI966427.1, on the reverse strand, counting down.
CCGAAATATCGAATTCCATCGTGCTTTGAGAGGCGGTAGTTTGGTTGACAAGTCTGAACGTACATATATATCGGTATATGCTTGCAGTCGGGAATGATTTTCTGGCATTGTTTTATGGGACTAAATTCCTTGGTCCGTCTTGAGTCGTTTGATTGTTGTATGTTCCCCAGGGAAACAACGGCAGGTACATATATACAGAATGGCGTGCATGCAAAGGGCTGGTGTGGAAGGAATAAAGGCGGTCGGCCAGCAAGGAGGTATATTAGATAGATGGCGGAGGACGCGTGGGAAGATATATGCATGCACATGTTGACTCGGATATAGTTGGGGCAAGTCTTTGAACATGGTAAGAAGCGGACAGGGCGTCGTCCACCCTAAGCGCATCTCGAAAGGCGGACGCCACGTCCAGTTTGGGATGCTGCATGCTGGCGGGCGGATGCAACACCGGAGAATTCGTGCTTTCCATGCAGTTGGTCAGGGATTTCCCCCGGTCTTGGCCGGGAAAGAGAGCTAGCCTGGCCCCTTGGATTGCTATTCACGAGACTTATTGTTCCTCCCTTTCTTGCTGCCCATCCCCCCTTCTCCTTTGTTCTGTGTTGGCTAAGTCTGGGTTCGATCTTATGCAGAGATAATTGGTGGATGGGCATTGTTTAAATTAACCCTGGGTATTTTGTGAACCCACATGGGTGGGAGGGTACGTAATCTGCGGGTACGCGAGAGGCTGAGTCCGGTTGGTAATTATTGGCAGTCTGAGTGCTCCTAAAGGGAGGCGAATTACCTGGATGGACTATCAATTGACGAGGCAGTTGTGCGGAGGCAGCATATGTTTGCGCGCACGCTCTCTGGAGCTGGGACTGCGCGACGAGTGCAGGTTGGCTGCGAATGCGTGCGGGCGGAGGGGATGCAATCGAGATACCGGATCCAGACATCGGGCGAGTCACGACTGCGAGGAGCAGATGGGCGAGGTGGTCCACGTGGATGGAGTCGGGTCCCCGCTGCCGGATGGAAACCACGGCCAGAACGAGACGCGCTTAGGTTTCTTGGGGGGAGCATATATTTAGAAATCCGGTAGGCGGACAGCGTCGAGATGCCCGATGGGCGTTACGTTACAGTGACAAGGCCAGCCAGCGTTGACCGATGGCGCGGAACAGGCGAGAGCATTCTGTCTGACTGGCAGGCAGGGAGGCATCCGTCAAGACAGAGCTAACCAGGGCGCGGAAGGGAACTCCGAGTGTAAAAGCAGTTGGTGAAAGACGTCTCCTTTTGGGCCGCCTGGGAGCGGTTAGCGTGTGAAGGATAATAGCAGGAGGGCGATATGATATTGACAGCGCTGCTCCGGACGAGTGCTTTTGGAGCTGGACCTTGGCGCCGTTTCAAACCGTTCCTACTGGCTAATTTGCAGGCGCCATCCGCGGTCGTCGACAGCTCAGCCAGATCGTGGAGAACGAGGTATTTGCATTCCTTGCAGACGGTAAAGTGGCGAGTCACGTTCTGCGGGTCGGTGTCGTCAAAGTCGACGTCGTCGAGGTTGATGTCATCGAGATTGATGTCGAGTTGAAGTTGACGTCGTCGGGGTTGAGCCCGTCCGTAGCTGCCACCAACCACCGCAGCTTCTCTCTCTCTTGCTATCGCCCAAGTTGACGACAACCTCAACTTCAACCTCAACCTCCATTGCATCCTCCTCCTCCACCACCACTACTACCAACCATCCGACTATCCGTCGACTTGCCCGGCCTCACGTCGCTCGTTTGCGCTGCGGTCTGCGTAATTGCAGCCGACGGGCCGTATTTTCCCAGCCGGAATCGACTCCAATCCCTCTCGCGTGCTGCCAGGAGAGGAGGTTTGTTAAATGACCAGCGGTCTTAGGCCCCTGTTTTAATCGGGACTTATCTCGCCAGACCGTCCTCTTTCGCAGCCCGTTGCATATGCACCTCGACCAGGCTACGGGACTCTTCATCCGCCTGTCAAATCCAACCGCCTCGACAGCATCGCTCGTCCTCCTGGCCTCCGGTATATCTCGTCGTCCTTTCCCGGGCTCCTGTCACCGCCATCGCCAGCATCACTCCGGCTCTCTATCTCTCTCTCTCACCCTCTCTCTTTCTCTCTCTCTCACTTTCTCGTCTCTTCGTCCTCCCTTCTCCCTCACTCCCTCTCACTCCTCTCACCGCCGACGTCTGCGCGCAGAGTCCTGATTACCCCAGCAAATATTCAATCTCCGCTCCTGAAGCACTAGCGACATTCCGCTTAAGCGATAGCAACTACTGAAATCGCATTGATAATACCACCGACCCCGACCTGCGTCCTTTGGGAAGGAAGGCACATTCGAATCACTCGGCACAGCGGCCCTGCATTTCTGCTTCCGCGGTCCTGAAGCGCTGTCGGGGTTTTCCAAAGCTTGCCCTCCAACGCTGACTGACCGCTCAAGGGATTCACAACACTTCGCCCGGACGAACACCCAGCAGCCGTCTGTGAAACGGCTGGGCCAGCATCACGGAATCGCACACTTCCTCCGATCGCGAAGAACCAATCCGGTCCTGGGTCGTCGCGACCTAGCCTCACCACCGACCCGACCCGACTCACCCGACCCGTCTACCTGTGAAATGCTACCCCGACAGTTCTCCATCAACCGGGCCACGGTTGTGCTGCCGACAATCGTAGTTCTGGTCATCCTCTTCCTGCTCTTGAGAATAACAGGTTCGCATGTCCTCCCGAACACTCTGCCCTTGATTCTGGACAGTCTCCGCTCACAGCTTGCTCCTGCCGCTAGATGATGGCGACACACGACCATGGGAATCGAGAAGGAAATACCCCCTACGGAACCATGTTACCGGACCCAAGCGCAGCGAAAGCAAAATGTACACACAGGAAGAACAGGCGTTGATACGGCGAAAACCCCGATACGCGATCACCTCGACCATCCAGACGGGATCATACACAGCGATGGGACTGATGCTCGGTTACTCTATCCAAAAATACAACGACCTGGCAGCGATGGACGCGGAGCTAGTGATGCTGGTGCGGTCCACCGGCGAGAACAGCGTCTCGGCGGAGAACATTACGCGGCTGGAGAAAGTAGGATGGCGGGTGAAGGAGGCCGAGGAATTGGAGTTCGAAAACGTCGACACGTCACAGATCCGGAGCCATCACCGACACAATCTCAACAAACTGCATGTCTGGAGCTGGACCGAGTACGAGAGAATCATCTTTATGGACGCCGACACCATATGCAAGGGCTCGCTGGCGGAACTGTGGCAGATGCCTGGGGATTTTGCTGCCGCGCCGGACGTCTGGTGGGACATCCTGACCGACAACCGGTTCAATTCGGGGCTGATGGTGCTACGGCCGTCGGCGGAAGAGTTCCGGTCGCTGGTCAGACACGTGTCGGATCCGAACTATCACTCCCCGAACGACGCCGATCAGGCTTTCCTCAACACGTACTATCGGTTCAGGTATTTTGGGCTGCCGTACAAATACAACTTTAACCTGATCATGGTAAGTCCAGTTTCTAGGGCGACAGGCGGATGGGGTCGTTTTCAACTTGTTCGGTCCAAGTTCAGGCTGACGGTGGAATGTACAGTACCAATTTCACCGATATTACTGGGATCTATTATGGGACGAGGCCGTGATTGTGCATTTCACTGTGCGGAAGCCAATGCCGGATCCTCAGGAGCATTGTCATAAGGGCTGCAATGAATGGGAGCCGCTAGAGGTAAGGCTTGAGCCCGAAGTGATATTCCGTGCACGTCAAAAGGCTAATTGATTGGAATTTTGGTTATAGTGGTACGGAATGATGTTCCGTGAAATGCTCGCGTTCTATGGCTGGGAGAATGAGATCCCACTATACGCATAATAAGCATCCATCGCCGTCTCCAGCCTCTTGCGAGAATTTCCTTGGTTTTACCTGTTTCCCTTTGCGACGATCACGACGGTATCCGAATACCTTGCTAGTCAGCGTCTACGCTTCCTTCTCTCGATTTTCCAACCGAGCCATGAACAGCGAGTCCTTGCAGTTTTGTTGCCGCGAGACACGATAGTCTCCTTATCACGAGTACAAAAACATACAGTTTCCCGGAAGGTATCATTAGGTATATACTTGCATTTCTGTCACTTCTGTTTGCATGTTTGCACAAGGTCCATCTATGCATTAATTGTATACCAAATTTGCTTGTGGCCATCATCTTTTTCTTTCCCAACCTTCACTTCTTGTACCTACTTAATTTGCTGTGACATAACATCACGCCTTTCTTTCCTTCCTTTCATTCTTATCGCTACCTATTTGTACTATACTACCTTCTTTGTCACCCTCCTGGTTTCTGTGTTGTCATCCCTTTTCTTTGTCTGCACCCATACTTCACCGGCGTTTATCGGGATTTCTGTTTTTGGCTTTTGCGACACCTCGACAATGGTGCGCATCTTTTGAAGTTTAGAAAGAGGCACGTCCCGTTTGTTGCACGTTGGTAGTCTGTTCGTGCGTGCGTGCGTGCCGAGGACAAAACATCCGAGTTCCGAAGGCCCCTGTTTGTTTCTTTTGTTCTGGAAAGGTCTAGGTTTGAGGGGAACGTCCATAGATACCTAAGTACTTAGATATGCGACTTCAAAAACCCCCTATTGAAGAAAGATACTTGAATATACAATTAAAGCGCAAGCTTGGCAGTCTATGGACAATCGATTCCTTTTCCTCTGGTGTTTTATTTGGATTTCACAGTGGTACGATATACGTATGCTTTGCATTGGTTGGTTGAGTATCCGGCGCTGACGTACGTTATGTTTACTAGCTTCTTGGCTTGTCTTGTGGCTGACCTTGATGCAGCATGCGGTGCCGTCCGGTATCCAAACGGTTGGTCCTGGGTAGGTTTTTTAGGTTGACACTCTGGACTCGTTTTTTTTTCTTTGCTTTAATGCCAATTTTCTGGTACAAATACAAGGCTGGGTCATGGGGTGGCTGCGGTCTGGGTACCAGTGCAGCAGCAGCCACCTGCCCGCCCTGTTGACAGTGCTCTGCACTGGCCGAGCAGCCGGACAGCTGGTCAGCTGTATCGTCGCTATGGTGTGCATGGTGGGATGGTGCCTTGCCTCTGTCTGTATATGTACCGTACCGTGCATTACAGGTCAAAATTATGCTTTATGACGTCGAGGTGGGTCTGGCGGTCAGCCCCAAGTGGGGAGGGAGAGAGGGGGTGGCAGCGGGCTTTGACGGACGGATGGCGTGCGAACGCAAGGAGCGCATGCAGATGGTGGACATGTTTTTTTGTTTTAACGTTTATAGGATGCAAGGTAAGGTGGTAGTAGGCGCCATGCCACATGCGAGTGCTACTGCGCAGCGCGCAGCGCGGGCTTTAGAAACTCCTTGAATGGGTAGATATACGCGGGAGAAGGCGAGGGGCCGATTATATTGGCAAGTTAATTACTAGTTGCGGTGGCATACCGGGCGATTATAACCATTGCGGTGGCCTATACAGCTGCAGGTGGAGTAATCTAGTAATCCAACTGCTTTACGTGGTAAGATTCGTGTTTATGCTGGCTTGCGCGAGGTGTGGACATGCTCTATTTCGCAACTGGATGTATTAATTACTTCCTTACTTGTATATATCAGCCAGCTAGGACGGATAAAGAGGGCGCGCGGTGAACTATCGGCGTGCGCTTGCCCTTGCGAGCTAAGGTTGGCTATTAGTTAGTGTATTTAATAGCTGGGCGTGTATATTAGCTAGGGGGCTCGCTCGGATGGACGGACGGCGAGGCGGGACTCGATTCGCAGTCGCGGGTGTCTGGCCGAGCCAAGGCCCTGGGCTCGCAATATTCGCGACAACAGATCCGAGTGCGACCCGTGGTCTCCTTCCGAGTGCGGCAGGCCTGTAGTTTCACGGTCGACTAGGCCAGGCCCGCCCTTTTTTTGTCTGTTTTTATATGCTGCTGTCAAGTTACGTAAATTATTTCGTAGGAAGGCCGCAGGTGTCAATTCGGGCCGGAGAGTGGCGCGTGTGGACATCCCCGGCCGAGACGAAACGCTAATGTTGACGTTTTGCAGTGGTCCGCTAAGAAATACTTAGTCGGCCGGCTGGGATCTGTCAGGTGGTGGGGGAATACGTAGTAAGGGTATCAAATACCAGGGTGTGGGATGGTTGGGTCCGTGTAAAGTCGGAGGTATACAGGTATAACTCGTATATACTGGGGCGCTGAATCAAAGGTAGCACGTACGAGGCCGACGTCTTGGGGTTTGATTCGAGACCCATGAACGTGAGCGCTTGCATAGTACATGCATGCTGGTCCGGCTCGCGAAACGGATGTGAACCCTGGAGCTGAAACCACGACTCTCGGGGGAAAACACATCGTGTGTACATCTGATCCGGTATCCGGCCACGGGTGTTCGTGAACCAAGCAATTGCATCTCGATATTATCCGCTGTGGCGATTGTCATGGTTGACCTGAAAGCTTTGCCCCTGCATAGTAAATTAAACATGCTGCTGCAGGTCCACCCGGTCAATAAGTAAAATGAGGATCAAGCTTCGCTAAGCACCTGCACGGATGAATTGATTATAAAACCTCAGCGTAGGCGGTTAATGTCTGATTAATAATACGTTTGCAGGTGTCCGTCGAGGTGTTTTGGGCCGGAGCTGCGCTGGTTGGCATCCTATCTCCGTGTGCGCTGGGTCAACGCCAGTTGCGATTGGACTATTCGCCGGATCACCTGTTCCGCACCGAGACTAGTTGGTCCGGATAATGTTTCGGGTTCATGCAAGGGATGGTTTGCACCTTGTTTGGTGCGAAGGCTGTGGCGATGCAGAGGTACAAATTGGACTCGTGTGTCTTTGAGCTTAGGAGTTATATTGGTAGAGCTGTCAATTGGATGTATCACATCGAGAACTCGTAAAAATGGATGCCGGATGGTGTGGTGGCGGCCCGAAAGTATACCACGGTGCCCGACAACAGGGGGTGCACGGAACGGTCCCCGAGCAGTTACAGATACATAGCTAGCTTGGTGGGCACTAGCACGCCCGTATATTGAACATCGGTGTTAACTTGGTTAACAAAGGCTATATTGCTCGTTGAATTCTACTTTAGGGTTCTGACAGGCCATATAGTGGTACTAGTGCTAGCTTATTGGTGCAAGTAAGATGTATTACAATATAGTATATGAGAGCTTGGCCAGTTGCGATTGATAGTAGGGGTGTGGTGTGGCGCACGCGTGAAAAGAAGAGATAGGAGGACAATGGGACGAAGCTTGATGGCAAGTTGATGTGACGGTGATGAGGGGAACGGTCAATTGTCTTATCGTATACGGACTGATCATAAGTAACTCTATGATATTGGTATCGTACATGCAAATATATACACTTCCATTGTTCGTATATTACCTTGACGGAGGGTGCAGGGCTCCTCTCACGATTTGGTGTCCCTGTCCTGAATCGCAGCGTCAAAATCGACATCTGTAAGCTCCTCTTCCAATTGTTTTCTGACACCTGTAGCGTCCTCTCGCCGTTTCTCCTCCAACGCCTGTGAGAGCTTCCTCCGTGAGTCAGAAGGTATAATCCTCTGTTTGCCAGCATCTCTGGCGTTCTCGTACGCCTTTTCTCTAAACTTCTCAATGTTGGTATACAGCGCATGGTCGAACCTATTAGGGTGCGTTTGCTGTCAGCAGGCTTTCTTCCACATCTGGCCAGCAGGAGGATGGGATGGTAGACGCCATACTTGGTAAGGTCCTTGGGTTCCTCTGGCCATACGAACGGCTCCCGCATCTCGATCGTCATTAATTTCTCGGCCCGTTTTCTGACGTAGCGGGTCCCGCTGCGTTTGCGCTCGACCTGGACGGGCGAGTGACGGACGAAGGAGCGGATGCCAATGACCTTGAGGCCGTATGCATTCTGGAGGTAGTTTCGCAGATCAAGCTTGTTGAGGTTGAGGGGCACGGAGAACTGGGCAAAGGTCGGAGGCAGGCGAGGGGTGCGCATAAGCGCGATAACAAAGTTTGGACTCCAGAGATCGTATCATGTTAGCGGCGGCGGTCAAGAGTGGGGTTTCGAAGGAGCGTACAGGTATATGTTCTTCATCTTGGCCGATGGAACATGTTTCCGCGGACCGGATCCGCGCCAATTCAATTGGTGGAGAAGCTGGCTGCGCTGGGTGGGTTGACGACAATGGGTTGATAGAAAATTTGGATGGGTCTCTCGAAAGCGTCTGGTCGTCGCGAACATGTGTTGCCGCGGGGCTTGGCGCCCGGCGACTTATCGATAGCGACTGCACGCTCTTCGATGGATGGCCAGTCGGCTTGACTTTCTGGCACACGACACTTGGGAATTTTGGTCTACGTCATAGGAGGCGCCTTCGTAATGGCATCGCAACATTCGCTCTTGAAGCTGGTCCCGCCCTTGAACTTTGCCTGTGTATGTCTGTCCTCTGCCTTTGTTCTCATGTTTGGAAAGTGCTAACTACCTGCTCGGGCCGGCCAGGTTGAGGAGGGCCTCTTTCGCAGCGCTGGACCGCTTGCCCTCAACTTGCCCTTTATCAGCGAATTGAATTTGAACACTGTGATATGGATGGGTCCGAGCGCCAATCTTATCTGTTCCGATGGCGTAAAGCTATAGCTAATATGGTCTTTATGGGCCGCAGCCAAGGAAGGGCCCTCGCTGGAGTTTCTGCAAATGGCCGAACAAAACGGGATTAAAGTCCTGAGCTTTGGGATTGGGGAGATCACGGAGCTGTGGCAGCCAGAGGTGGAGGCGAGCATCAAGGGTGCTCTGCAGGTATGTCTGCAGCCGCGCGGACAACCTAGGCCGGGAAGGGAAGCTCACGTCTGCAATTAGGCGATCGCGGATGCATCGAATGGCCGGATACTTGTCTCTTGCACCATGGGGCGACATCGCACGGGCACAGTAATTGGATGTTTCAGGCGTCTGCAAAAGTAGGTGCAGCTTGTCCCGTCTTTGGTTGGTGGCATCGGGGCTGATATTTGAACGACTGCGTGTTTAGCTGGAGCATAGCTTCGTAAGTATCGTGGTTTCCCCGTACGCCAAATTGGAACCGTTGCTTACATCTGATCGACCGAATTTCAGGACATTTGCAGAGTACAGGAGGTTTACGGGCAGTCAGAAGTACCGGGTCATCAACGAGCTGCATATCGAAACCTTCAATCGGGCTTCGGTCGAGCTGCCAAAGTCGGAGGCGCGGCAAGCGTGGTTGCAGGATGCGTGAAAGACTATATTAGCTTTCTTTCCTGTGATAGAAGGAGTGGAAGCTTTGGAGTTTGGTGGACTTGTAATGGCGATCTTGTAGTAGAACAATGCATCTTCGATCAAAGCAAAGCTCGGTACCTCGAGCTGTCGTCTTGGCGTCTGTTTTGGACGCGAAACCTTTGTGACGGCGCGTAAAGTGAAAGTCCACAACGCCAACAACGTGCATCCGACTTGCCCACTTTATCCGCCCACTTTGAGGACTTCAAGAACCTACCTACGACGCCAGCTTATATCCCATCTCAAAGGCCTGTCCCAACAGCACTATGAGTAAGACACCACTTAACCCAGCTACCTCAGCTAGTTCTAACCTTTCTCTTACAGGTTACGGTGGCGGCTACGACAGTGGTTACCAGACAGGTAGCTATGGCGGTGGGGGAGGAGGTGGTGGCGGCTTCGCGGGCGGGTCTCAGGGAGGCAGTCAAGCAAGCCCTGGAAAGGTGGATACTCACATCTTTCACCCCTCGAACCCCTCCACGATCTCGCTGACATGGCAATACCGCTCGCAAGTCCGCTGCCAGAAACACCCTCCGCCCCGTCACCATCAAGCAGATCATAGATGCCCAAGCTCCCGGTGAGGACAATGTCTTTATCATCGACAACCACGATATCGGCCACATTTCCTTCGTCGCACAGATCCGTAACATCGCCGAGCAGGAAACCAGCACAACCTTCAAAATGGAAGACGGCACCGGCACCATCGAGGTCAAAAAGTTCCGCGAGACCAAGCAATCCGACATGGACGAAGACGGCGTCACACCCGCCCTTGACCCAGGCCTCACGCAGAACGCTTACGCGCGCGTCGTCGGTACCATCCGTCAGTTCGGTGGCAAGCGCAATGTCAATACACACAACATCAGGGCGGTGACCGATGCAAACGAAATACAATGCCACTTCCTCGAGGCTACAGCCGTACACCTGCATTTCTCCAGAGGCCCGCCAGACGCGCAGGGTGCGAAGGGTGCCGGCGGCCAACAGGCGGGGTACGCCCAGGATACCGATATGGGTGGCGCGGCGGGCAATGCGGGCAATGCGGCAAACCTCCTGCCGCCGGGGACTTCGCCTAATGCGCGCAAGATATACGGGATCCTGAAGAATCGGCACGATAGTAGCGAGGGGATGCATATTTCGATGATTGCGCAGCATGCAAAGGTGTCCATGGCGGAGACGTATAAAGCGGTAGATGAGCTGCTGACTAACGGCGTTTGCTTTACAACTATGGTATGTCACGTTGTGGGTTGGGGTTTATAGTGAACGCGCTAACGGATGGCTTTCCTAGGATGATGAGCATATTGCGTGCATGGACTTCTAGATGATGCAGGTTTGAGCCTCAGGCAGGGTCTCGGCTCGTTTTCTGTGTTTCCCCCAATTATGCAACCTGTGCTTGTACCATCTGCAGGAAGTTGTGAGAAACCGGGGAATTCTTGATTTATGCTCTGACCGCGCTATGTACCTAGCTTACGGCTTAGCTGCTGGTCGTGGCTAACCTTGAGGTGTCCCTCGTCTTGAGGAACACTCTACGCATAAAGCTAGGAGTGGTCGTTATATGCGTAACACTAACCTTCCCCATCCTATCTACTATAGGGACCGGCCTCTGGGTGTGGCTTCCGTATCTTGTCCATTATCAGTGTGTACAAAATAGTAATACAAGGTGCCAATAGATGGCAGTCATCTAGTCATAACCGCGTTCCCTTAAGCCTATGAAACAATCTACTGCCTCTGGTAGGTAACTTTGACAATGCCACTACCCTCCGGCCCTAGCGCCATTCCTTGTGTGTTCTCCTTCGCGCTTATCGCGCCAGCTTCATTCTCGTATTCCACGAACGCAATACCCTTCCTTCCGGGCACCAACCGGACTTCCTTGAATCCCTCAAAACTGCCAAATATGCCATTGAGGATATCCAATGTTGCATTTTCCGGCAGGTTTTGCAGAAACAGAGTCTTGTTCGGCGGGAGGTACTCGTCGGGGATTTGTGCGGCTGCTGGCGCAGCCGTCGATTTGAGGCCGCCAGGTGCAGCGGGGGCCGCAACTGCAGCCTTCTTCGTGGGACGCGCAGAGTCCGTCGCAAGGGCGTTCGAAGCACCGGACTGTGCGGGCCGTTTCAGCTGCTTCTGCGCCTCTGCGGCGCGGATCGCCTGTTTTCGTTCTGCACGGACAGCAACAAATGGCACAGCCTGTTAGATTCCGGCTGCCAAATCACAAGGGGATGTGATGGTATGTAAGAGAGGAGAGGGATAACATACCCTTCTCTGCTAGCCGCCGTCTCTTGTGTGTCTCGAATTCGGCCTCGGTGCTCTCGGCCTCGATGGTGGCGTCGCTCTTCGTGCGCGCGTACTGCAGGACCATTGGCTTCTCGAAGAGGTTGAAGCCCTGAACCTCCTTGATGGCGCGTTCGGCCGCATCTGGACTGTCAAAAACGACGAACGCCTGGCCGCGCGCGCGAAGATTCTTCTTGGCTACGATCTCGAGGATGGTGCCGTACTGCGAGAAGAGGGTTTCTAGCGTGGCGGTGAGGACGGGTATCTTGACGGATTCTTCGAGGTTGCGACACTATGCAGATAGCGTGTTAGCTGGATCTATCCAGGCTTGATTGGGCGAGTCATCGCGGCATATGTATTTTGGGAGGAGGAGTAGGGTGCGGGGCGTACGTAGACACTGTGAGGTAGAGGCGTTAGCTGTGGGAGATCTGGTTGAAGAGTGTAAGGAAGGGGAGGACTAACGTGCTGTTCTTGGTTTCGGCCATTTTGACGGTGCTTCGAAGAGAGTGTAGCAGCTTCGGGCGCTCGCAACTGGGTTTTATACAAGCCGGTGGGGTTACGGCGGAAGCTCGCGTCCTCAAAATCGCGGCGATGGTTGACGGTTGTTGAAGGTTGGTTTCCGGCGCGCTGCTTTGCCTGATGCCAAGAAACTAGCTCCCGCGCAATAGATCTGCCGCCGACAAAAAAAAAACTCTGTGGCGAAGAAGAAAAGCAACCACATTGGCGAAAACCACGACTCCATCCTGAAAGCATCGCGACAGTCCATCGAATATTCGGAGCTGGCTGCCTGCGCTACTAGTATGGCGCCAGATCGTTCGGCGAGAGCCGCTTCACCAGCGGCCGACGAGGCCGATATGGATATCACATCCGCACTCACTGGCACGGTCTCCTTCATGGATGACGACGACGACGACGGCTTTGGCTTTGCGGAGCCGCCCAAAAAGCGACTAAAGCCTCAAAAGACGCTCGATGCCAGCTCGATTCTCGACCTCGACAAAGCTTCAGACAATGGCTCGGATTCAGAGGCTGACGACAAGTTTATCAAGTCGCAATTGGCCTCCGCGAACCGCAAGGCCTCAAATATCAAATCCAAATCTCTCAAGAAGTCCGGCGGGTTCCAATCGATGGGGCTAAACGCCACGCTGCTAAAGGCGATCCAAAGGAAAGGGTTCTCCGTGCCAACACCTATTCAACGAAAGACTATTCCGCTACTGCTAGATGGCCAAGATGTCGTTGGTATGGCGAGGACGGGGTCAGGAAAGACGGCGGCCTTCATCATCCCCATGGTTGAGAAGCTGAAGGCCCATTCGGCAAAGGTATGAGATGCGAAGCCAAGTGCTTTCGTTGGGACGGATTGCTAACCATCAATGGATAGGTTGGAGCCCGGGGTCTCATTCTCTCGCCTTCCCGCGAGCTCGCCCTACAAACTCTTAAAGTCGTTAAAGACCTTCTCCGCGGCACGGACCTAAAGGCTATCCTCCTCGTGGGTGGCGACAGCCTGGAAGACCAGTTCTCCATGATGACGACGAACCCGGATATCATCATCGCAACTCCAGGTCGTTTTCTACACTTGAAAGTTGAGATGGAGCTAGATCTTGGCAGCATGCAGTATGTCGTTTTCGACGAGGCCGATAGATTATTCGAAATGGGGTTTGCAGCACAGCTAGGGGAGATCTTGCACGCTCTGCCAGCAAACAGGCAGACTACACTATTCTCAGCAACGCTACCCAAGAGCCTTGTGGAGTTCGCAAAGGCGGGGCTACACGAGCCTTCGTTAGTGCGATTGGACGCCGATTCAAAGGTCTCAACGGAACTGGAGACCGCATTCTTCACTGTCAAGAGCGAAGAAAAGGAGGGTGCTCTCCTCCAGATCTTGCAAGACTTGATCAATGTCCCCATGGCGACATCCCAGTCCGCCAGTCGCGAAACCCAGACGGAAGGAGACGGGAAGAAAAAACGGAAGCGATTTTTGAATCTGCCCAAGAATGAGCTATCGAATCCGCACTCGACAATCATATTCGCAAGCACCAAACATCACGTGGAATACCTGGCAAATCTGCTAAAGGCGTTTGGATACGCTGTCTCATACGTCTACGGCACTCTGGACCAGGTGGCCCGACGCAACCAAGTTGACATGTTTAGGTCGGGAGAGTCACAAATACTTGTTGTCACTGACGTCGCCGCAAGAGGAATTGATATCCCGATGTTGTCGAATGTTATCAACTACGACTTCCCGCCTCAACCAAAGGTCTTTGTCCATCGTGTCGGCCGGACGGCGAGAGCTGGCCGGAGGGGGTGGGCATACAGCATCGTCCGGTTGGAAGACATGCCGTATCTCCTAGACTTGCAATTGTTTTTAGGAAGGAAACTAGTTACGGATGGGGCATCATCTATCGCTCAAGGGAAGAGGAAAGAGGAATTCGATTTCGCCAACGATATCATTGTCGGGGCGTTGAAGCGGGATGCGTTGGAGAGGTGTACAGAAGCGATTATACGAGTGGTAGGTGCCAGCCATGATCTAGCAGCGATGAAGGAGGTTGCAGCGCGGGGTGAAAAGCTTTATCAGAAGACAAAAGCGGCAGCTAGCACAGAGAGTGTGAAGAGATCAAAAGAAATTGTGGCAGGCAAGGATTGGATGAGCGTCAATCCAATCTTTGCGGATGAAGTAGATGTGATGGAAATTGAGAAGGCAGACATGCTCAAGCGCCTGGCGAATTACCGACCCCAAGAGACGGTGTTCGAGATTGGCCAGCGAGGAGTGAGCCGGAGCGAAGGAGCAAATGTGATGAAGTCTCGCAGGCAAAAGATCAAGATCAAATCGAAAACACAAGATGCCGAAGTGCTCGAGCTGCCAACATCGCAACCGGGTTCTCGGGTGGCTGGCGATGACGACGAGGAAATGGGAGATGCATGGGAGGATATGGACGAAGATGCGCCGGAGGCCTCTACAATTGAGGTTGACATGTCCTCCGCAGACGAAGACGAGCTCGAAACCGTCTTCAAAACCAAACGATCGAAAGCATCGAAAGCGAAATCCTTCCAAGACCCCGACCACTACATGGCATATACGCCAACTACCTCCCTCGCCGAAGACCGCGGCTACAGCGTCACCAACTCATTCGCAGAGGCCGCCCGCTCCGCCACCATGGACCTCGTCAACGACGATGGCAACACCTTTGGAGAACAGAGCAAGCGCGGCTCAGGCCTCCGTTGGGACTCCAAGACGAAAAAATTCGTCAACCGCAGGAACGACGACGACGGCTCCCGCGGCGGGCCCAAGATGATCCGCGGGGAGTCTGGGCAAAAGATCGCGGCGTCGTTCAAGAGCGGCCGCTTCGAAGGCTGGAAGAAGGCGAATAAACTGTCGAGGTTACCCAAGGTCGGCGAAATGGAGGGCGGCAGCGTCGGCAGCTCGATGCCGAACAAGGCAGGGTTTGGGGGGGGCAATGGGGGCCGGATTGGCGGGAGGATGTTCCATAAAAAGGTGGCGGCGCCAAAACAGGCGGATAAGGCAAGGGACGACTACCATGTGCGGAAGAAGAGGGTAGAGGAGGCGAAGGCTAAGGGGCTGCATGGGAAGGGGTATGGAAAGAGGGTCGGCAGTGAGGTGAAGAGCAATGTGCAAATTGCGAAGGACCGGCGGCTGAAGGAGAAGCGGATGGAGAAGAACGCGAGGCCCAGTCGCAAAGGGCGCAAGTAAGCAATTTTTGTACATCTAAATTTAGCTTGCGGCGCGCAGAGGAGGGCGGTGTATCAGGGAGCAAATGTCGTTGCCAATATTATGCCAGACTTTGTTTGTCCACTCTTGACCAGTACACACCCAGCGCTCATCTGCTCGTCCTGTTCATTGAAGTCATGTGCTATTTCTGAGAGCAAGGCACAGGTGGTTGTACAATTGTGGCCAGTCTTGTGCCTAAGATAACCAACCGTCTTGCGCTGTGCCACTTGCTTACATTCAAGGGGTCCTGTGGAACTCTGCGCCAGCCTGCTGCCATGCCCGCATTTGAGGTTTACCATCATACATGATCCTACAAAAGTAACTTGCGAGTCCAGCCCATGTTTTTGTCTTGAGTTCAGCTATGGAGCTGTGCTTGTACATATACAGTGTCCACCCAGATCCTCCGCCATGGCATTCGATTACCCATCCGTTCCATACAAAAAAAATTAATACGAGGAGCTAGACTTCTTTCATTTCGTTCCCCATTTCGTTCAGCTTGCTGTGCCCTACCCTCCTTTTTTTTTTTTTTTAAATAATATCTATACTTTCAGTCTTGCAATCTTGTGCCCACCTAGTTGGCTGATATATACTAGCGTTCAAGATGGCGGACTCGTTATCGATCATGGGCGGTGTAGCTAGCGCTATCCAGCTAGTTGAACTGGCTTTCAAAGCAGCCTCTAGCATCTATAAAGCAGTTGAGGATGTCAAGTCAGCCCCTAAAAAAGTCAGGGCGTTCCGGAGTGATCTGAATTCCATCCTCGATTTACTCCAAACTATCAGTGGTTTGTTGAAGAGAGCCGAGAGTGAACGGAGAACACTGGGAGAGGTCAAAGCTCTGCTTGAGCAGGCTATTGATTTATTTTACTCAGATTTGGTTGAGTTCTGGAAACCAATCGAAACCGTGTACAACAAATCCGATTCGGCGAAGGGGAAGCTTCAGATCGCACTAAGAGGGGATGGCGAGTGGCAGCGAATCAGTTCGAGACTTTTTTTCCATTACGAACGGCTGGATGCGGCCTCCGTACAGTTAGCAAAGTATGTATTTTCGTTTGAGTCCCTAAGCTTCAGTTTTTGACTTGTTGGATTTTACCCTTTTGCTTGCACTTGTCAAATTGCATGTCTTTTTGCACCAGCTTCGAAGCTTCTCCATATGGACACAATAGTGACCGGTCTGGAGTCGAGTGCCTAGCCCTTGTGGCCTCAGGCTAGTAATTGATACTAGTTTTCTTAGGCGCTGGATCCATGGAGAGGCCTAGAGGTAGCTGGGTTCCCGAGTTGAAATTACTGCGTGCGATCCAGCCTCATAGACGGCTGGCTAGGTTAGATGCAAAGTTCCTCAGGCTTGCTAGTACTTACACATGCACATGTACAGCGTCTTGTGCACATTGATAGCGCCTGAGCAACTGTGCAATTAACATCTCATTGTTCCGGCGTTTTGAGCTACTTTTATACACATAGCTATATAGGACGCAATATCATGTTCATTCACGTGATCATATGGGACTGATGTAGTTATCCCGGACATTCTTATCGATGAATACAATCGAAGTTTGTATGATTTGAGATATTGCAGCCCTGAAGCTAATTTCTTTTGTTTTAAACAGCGTCCTAGCCATGGAGCAGTTAGACGCTCTAGATCGGGTTGAATCGAATACCGTGGGAATACGACGCGACCTTGCAGAAGATGTTGCAACTCCACTGCGACAACTCATTCAACTACAGACGTTGCATATTGAACAATCATGCAACCAGAATGCAGATCTTCACTCCGTGCTCGAAGTCAACCAACGGGAGTCTAGACATCAATTTGTCAAGATCGAGGGCTATGTCGAAGATATAGCAGATAAACAGGATCTCGCCGTTTGGAGAATGGATAATGTGGAGGGGAAAGTCGACAGTCTGAAAGTCATGGCACAAAACCTTGAGAGTAATATACCGCCACCTGCGACGCTACTACGAGCCCTAGCTTCAATTTCGGTTGGCGCCGGTCGGAATACAAGCAACTCGTCAAGGTCAATGGATGAACGCATACAGGAAGAGAGACAAAGGATCAAAATGACAAACGCCATTCGACGGATAGGACGACTAGCCAAAGACTGCCAAGGCACTACGTATCTCGAAGGAGATGACTCGGCAGGGTACATGGCTTCCATTCAGGACCTGCTGGATGTTCTCAAAGACATTCTGAATGGCGCGATAGGTCTGCAGCGTGAGCTAAAACGATTGGCCACCCAGATAGTCAGCGTGGACTCAATATACGTCGAGAAACGTCCCAAAGCGTGGCTTCAAAAGAAGTCAGAAAGGCAGAGACGGGTTACCAAACAGATAACCCATGGATTTACCCCCGATACTGTGGATAGTAAAGAGTACCGGATGAAGAAAAACCTTGACGACGAAACTGGATCTTTGGTGGCCACCTGTAGGAACGAAACCCGAACAGCGACATGGGAATCTGAAGGCTTGGTAGAGGTTCAGGCCATGCGTGTTCATTCGCATACTGGGAATAATGTCAATTCTGGACAAACCAAGTCAAGCTACGCAATGAGGTTTGGTGGCGTTTCTGGGACGGAGTTACCAGGGTTTACGAGTATGCCTATACTCCTTCGGGTCTACAATCTACGAAATATCGACGCCAAGGATAACCAGTCTCCTTGGAGAATCGCTCCTAATGGCAATTTGAGGGAACTCGAAAGGCTCCTAACTTCAGGCATGGTAGCCGTAAACGATATCGACCAAGGTGGACAAAGCATGCTACACGTAAGCGCTCTCCAACCCCGAGATATATACTCCCTTCGGGGGCTTTGGTGCAGCCCTGGCGGTAGTCTTTAGTATCTAGGATGTCTGAGCCAATGGCGAACATTTGTACTCGGAGTTGATAGGCTGTTATCGAATATCTCAAGTTCAGGAAGCGGGATGAAGGCTGTGCCAAGAGATTGGAGATCTGTCGCTTCCTTTTAGAGCAAGGGGTCGATGTCAATATCATAGCTAGACCAACGCGGGAACTCGCCCCTTAACGGCCTCAAGTCGCGCATATATGAAGTACAGCCGTCATCGGAACAATTTAATATAGCCTAGCAGGCATTCGAGCAAATTCTATCTTCCCTTCTGATCTCCTTTTAACGAAGAGGAAGCCATGGTTGCGGCGCAAGTAGGCCATTTTGATAGCTAAATTTAGCTTGCGGCGCTTGACTGGCCAGCTGGGGGGTGTTCCAAGCGAATGGCAAGCAAACCCAGGTTTTGATTGCAATCGAATGTTGCTCTAGTCAGGGTTCATCAAATTTTCAAACATTTTTATTTTGTATATTCGGTATTCGTCGCAAGTGCTTGTAAGAGATAATTGGTTTGAATAGAGCTTCCAAGATCAATTGCAGATGGAACCGGGCGCTCTATACGTCTACGTCCGCGTTCGAATGTTCACTCGAGCTCGAAGTGCTAGTGTGGTGCAGGATGGTGTGTGTAACAACAACGCACTGGCTCGTGTTTCGTGGGTCTATAGAAGCTAGATCTATATATATAGAAGCTTCGAAGGTCCGAAGCCCCGTGATCATATGACCTCTCTTTTAGAATATAGGGGGTATGTACCTAGATATATACCAAATCTAGCGTCTTCTATTAATAAATATACTAAATTGAAGTATAACGCCACGTGTATAGACGTGAATTCATAGCTAGCTGTAGTGGTTTGCTTTGTGCTTATAAGCATATTGGCCGGCCGGCTACGTACGCACGCTTACCTTTTTGATCAATTGATATAGTTGCTTGGGGTCGGAGGCATCGATGCAGACTGTTGCTATAAAAATTAGATTATAATCATTGGATTGATTATTTGTAGTAAGCGCTCCGCCATGCGGTTATACACATGGACTAGCGCTTCAGCAAACAAATATTCACCTGTGGTATCCAAGTAGGTTTAAATTCTTCCTTCGTCTGCTTGGGATAGATACGCGTACGGGGTTATATTTCGCTTCACTATTTTTAAGCGCCAACGTTCCCTAGCTGACCAATGAGCGCGGTGCCCTATCGTCTACTGTGTTGATACTATAGAGGCACAGCAACCATGAGACATGGCCCTGCTCAGTTGGAATACATGGGCAGTGCATGCTGCCAAGAGTAGGGGGCGGGGATCCTTCGTGAACTGATATTTTGGCCGACTGCTCCGGATGTTAAAACACTTCTTCTGCCCTCAGTTATGTGTATGGTTTCTCAAATTTATCTGTACATTCTTATTTCTTTTATTTTGGCTTGCTGACGTTCGCTAGCTTGTTTAAACGTTTGGATATTGTACTTTGGAGTAGCTCTCCAACGGTTACGTGCCGATTAATACTCCCGCTTTGGTTTCTGGCTAGACCGAGAAGGCTGTGCCGTATCTCTGGGGAGCCTGTGTAGAAGGATGGCAGAAGTTTTGGGTGTAGTTGCTAGTGGCCTACAGCTGGCTGAGGTTGCTCTTAAAACTGGCACAGCAATATACAAGTTCGTCGACACTATTCGCTCTGCGCCACGCAAAACCGCGGCTTTCCGTCGCGATTTGGACTCAACACTTGGATTGTTAAAGGGGATCAAAGTGCTACTCGGGGTGGCACAAGTTGACTATAAAAATGTTGGGGAGACGGCAATCCTCATCAGAGACACCATCGATAATTTTCACAAGGAGCTTGCGGATATCCTAAAGACAATAGAGACTATATATGGCAACCCAACAAAATCTCGATGGCGCACAAAATTGCTGATTGGTTTAAAAGGTGACAGTGAGTGGGTGCGAATTGAAGCCAGTATGACCCGCCACTATCACAGGCTGAATGCAGCGTCTGCGCAGTTGTCAATGTATGAATTTATTCCGTTTCCTTTTCTCCTTATACGCGCAATTTGCTGTTCATGATTATACAGCCAGGTAGACTCTGCTAGCTGTGGACAAAAGGTTTCACAATCACGGCTCAGTCGACTCGGTTGCGTCAATTGGCCAGTCAGGCTGGTGGCCTAGTATTATATTGGCGCTTCACACTTTACACCCTAAATACTTTCTTTTAATTTTTTATTTGACTGACGGTCTTCCATTTACTATTAGTAAGCTGAGCTACGAAAACGGTGAACGCATAAATAATGCAAATGCAGTTATTAAAGATATAGAGACCGAAATTACCGACAACGTGTCTGCGCCGATATGCAGCATGCAAGAAGACATCAGAACCGTTATAAGGGCTGAAGATACCAGCATATCATTCATACAAGAGTCGATGGCTTTGCAAAGATCGCACATGGCCCGGACTGAGCAACTGTATGGACATCAATTCCAACGGATAGAAGAGCTTCACGACACTGTTATTACAAATCAGGATGTGAACTCGCAGAGCCTGTGTCGAATCGAGGTTACGTGCGCGGAGAATAAAACGGATATTCGTGACCTGAAGCAGACGTGCCAAAGCGTCGCTGATACGGTCCTCAAAATGAAGGACGACCTGAAAGGTGGAGGCGATGTAACTCACCAAAATATAACAGCTGTTGTAGCAGGCCTTCAGTCTTTACACGGATGTTCGGCGAACAACAGCTATTTGGCGCCAACGTCCCGAGAGGAGAGAAAATTGTTGGAGAAAGGGAAGAGAAAACTTTCACTTACTGTGCGCCGCCTTGTAAAGCTTACCGAAGACCCTTCTCCAAAGAGGGTTTTGAAAGGGCACGATGCGGAGGAGTTTACGAATTGCATTCAAGAGCTTCTGGATACCCTACAGGACGAATCAAGTGTTGGAAATGGTCTGAAAAATGAGCTTGCGAAGCTCACAGACCAATTGCTCAATGCAAACTCTGTCTATATGATGCAAAATTCACCGGATTCGTGGGTCCAGAAGAAGATAGAAACCGCGCGGAATGTTAGCAATGGGCTGCTCGACTTTGACTGCGACTCCAAGATGGGGAAACAGATGGTTTTCTATGAAAAAACGTCCTTGGAGGACGGAACACTTCTGGTTTCCTCGGCATACGAAAAACGGATCGAAAATTGCCTGTCTGATGATCGAGATGAGATGGAGGTGGCTAGAACTGTCGTCAGGTTCAACCCTGTTGTCAAACCCGGAGAAACGAAAGCTGGGTTGATATGTGAATCGTCAAGGACCTTCGGGACAAAAGGGGATTTCTCGGTGCCACTCCTTCTTAGGGTATACAACAAGAGGTTTTACGACATATGGGACAACGATAGTCCACGGAACCTGGCCGCATACGGTAACCTCGCCAGGCTGCAGGAGTTGTTTTCTGCGCGCCTCATATCAATTTATGATACCGACGAACTCGGGCAGAGTTTATTGCATGTAAGCATACTCGCTGAATTCATATGATTATGGGATAGTATTCAAATATGCGGCGGGTACATGGACTGTGAACCAAAGACTGAAAATACTGACACGTTTTGTAATGGACATGCAGACAGCGCTCGATTCTCTTCGATCTCGGGCTGACACCAAACGGACAGCAGACTGCTTTAAAGTCTGCCAATTTCTACTTAAGCAAGGAGCTGATGCTAACCTCTTGGACGACGAGGGCACAACGGCCATCGGCCATCTTGGAACAAGCGTCTTTGAGGACTACCCAACGTACATTGACGTTGAAATTACCAAGTCCACCTTCAAAGCGGTTCTTGACTCTGCAGTCTCCGACCGGTCCTCCCGTTTTGGTCCTGAGCATGCCATTGCATCTTCCGTTCGGGAGTTGATGGGTGGATCTTCCTGGGTAAGTGAACACGATGAGCCCGCGTTCAACCAATCCGCATGTGTCCTATTCCGTGTTCCTTGGTCCGTGGTGCATCTGCCTTATACAATCAATTGGCACTGTGTCTAATGTAATGTATATTGTGGCGATTATAGTTCTTTGACGAGCTTCTTTCAAAGCTTTCAACAACAGACTTCGACATCAACAACTACTCTGGATGCAATAATGCGATTATGCTTGAACTAGCTGTTGCCGATACTAGAAACTACACTTGCCTGCTGAACAACTGCGATATTGCGGTAAAATATGGTGGCGACATCCGGGCAAGAACTTGGAATACCGATGAATCGTGCCTGCATCTTCTGCTGCATAAGATCGTATTCCCACTTGGCGATAAATGGGTAAAGTCCGAAGCGGCTTGGGTGGGGTACAAAGGGCACTTGGTAAAGGGCTTTTTAACCCGCTTCAAGAAGATGATGGAACTTGGTGCGGATGTATATGCGGTCGACGAGATTGATATCGAGTTTCTCGGAGGGCGTCATGTGAAGCGCAGTGTCACCAGGGCGATGTACCTCCATGAAGTCCAAGATATCTGGTGGGAGACAATCTCGAGCCCTAAGTTTGGGCATTCCAAGTCAAAGGTTCTTGAGCAGGAGGCAAGTGATATCGGTGTTTCGGCCGAAGAGTATGAGGCTTCTCTCAACCAATTGGCAAAGCGGACGTTCGATGAGCGACAAAGATATTTTCAGCACCTTTAATTGAAATTTCGCCTATAACTAGGTGGCTGGAGCGATATTCATCACTGTTTTGCGTCTTGAATTTGATACCTGTACATGTATATACTTTAATATTTGGATATTCCGATCTGGCACGAACTGGAGAGCTTGAGATCTTGAGAGCATTACTGGTGGTACTATACTAGACCTTGGTACGCACGCGCGTCGACGTATGGCAGTGCCAAGACTCGTAAGGTACCATATACCTGAGACCAAGCACTAGGTTTCGAACCTTGCTTTCCGTCTGGTGCCGAGATCGGTCTCGGGGCCTCTGGCATCAAGACGCCTAACCCTGACTCCAATCCTATGCATGTGTTGGCGTTGATGTTTTCTCTGTACCTCGTTTGCATGGGTGGCGTTCGAGATGGCCTGAGCTGAAGTGTCCATCGAAACCCTGCACGTAGCCAACCTCAAAGAAATGATATCGATACAGGGCACCCCTTCAACTACTGTGGCTTCGAAGGCCAACATTCTGCCCTGTAGCATCAAGTATACGGGGCCTGCTTCATCTTCGCGTCATCTGTGGGACCCTACGTCCCAGCCATCCCCGGAAACAGGCGCAAACAACCCAGGAGCCGAGACTCACACAGCGTATTTTCGTGGCAGAAAGCTTGCGGGAACGAAAATAACAATCCCGGATGGATACCAAGGTAGGTACCTGGGTTCCTGTGGTGCAGCATCAAGAAATACGGCTATTCCTAATACACCACCATCGCGCATCACTAGGGCACGTCCTGACCACGAGCGATCTGCCGCCCACGGGCACCCACCAGAGGGAAGTGCTTCAGATAGACGATGAGCAAGGAGAAGAAGATGAAAGCGGCGAAGTAGCAGAAAACGCGCAATGGGCTTCTGCGTCCTGGTTTTCCGACATCATAGTTTGGGGTCACGAGGTAGTCGTCGACAAAGCTCAGGACGGCGTAGTAAAGGGCATTGACGAGTGGATCGGAATGTCCCAAATTGTAAGCATGGCCCCACACGCAAACCCTTTCATTGAAATTAAAACAGCTTGGTTTGACTAATATATTGCTCTTGAACAGCTGAACGGCTATAGTATTGATGACAAGTGAAACTTGTATCGGGGTCGGTCGTGGATGCGCTGGCGCTTCCCAGGTACGATGAATCTATCGACTGTGCCATGCGCACTTATGCAATCCACACTAGATGTCCTAAAAATAATGAAAAATTTGACGCCTTGTACTCGTCTGTGCCGTGGTTGTCTCGCACACGAACTTTGCCGTACGCTATCGCTCCTCGTGAATCAAAATCCTGGACTCGATGCTACACGCAAAGCAAACATATTGATATCCGCCGTCAGGCAAACCCTGGTTAGCCGCGGCGTCACGCCAGGATCGACCAAAGAGTCGCCTAATTTTAGCCTCGGAGCACTGCCAAGATCGCGAAAACTACCTCCGGTCCTCATGTATCCAGATTCGCAATGAATTGCGCTTATTATATAAACCCCCGTCCGCGGCCTGAGTGAGCCAGTCATTTTGAGCAGCAAAAAGATAACAGAGTTGGCCTCTAATACAATCCTTTAAATTACCTCACTATTCCCGCCCAGTACATCTAAAGTTGCAGTTTGTGCACGTTCGAGGATCGCAGATATATCACACAATGGGTGAGCAGCACTGCGCCGGGAGACCCGGATTAACCGTGGCTTGCAGTAGAATCATGTCAGCTAACATAAACCGCCTCTTAAGGTTCTATTGTTCTCCCGCATCTTAGTTCCGGCTGGCATGTCGACCAGGCCATTATGTCGGAGGAAGACCGGCTCGTCGTCATCCGCTTCGGGAGGGATGGAGAAACAGAATGCATTGCTATGGATGAGATTCTCTACAGTAAGTGCCGGCTATCGGAGGGGATGTATTTTAACTCTATATGTGTAGAGTTAGCACCCAACCAAACGAAGAGTATGGGGACTTTCTAACGAGTCAACAGAGGTCGCCGAGAAGGTGAAGAATTTTGCGGTGATCTACCTCTGCGACAATTCTCAGATTTCGGACTTCAACAAAATGTACGAATTGTACGACAATATGACGATCATGTTCTTCTTCCGCAACAAACACATGATGTGCGATTTTGGCACTGGCAACAACAACAAGTTGAACTGGGTCCTTGAGGATAAGCAGGAGTTGATTGATATCGTAGGTTTCCACTGTATAAATACAAACCCCAATAATTGCTTTGATTTCCAGCTAATATTTTAAACAGATCGAGACAATCTATCGCGGCGCAAAGAAAGGGCGTGGTCTGGTCGTCAGCCCGAAGGACTACAGTACCCGACACAGGTACTAGTGGAATCCTGTTAAGTCGAAGGAGTACCTTGGAGTCATCTTTCTGGAGCTTCGCGCTGTATCTTTTGAGTTCTCTGGTTGAAATCTTTGGATGCATTGATGTATGATCTTGGTCTCATGTCGACGCACTCGCACTGCGCCGGAACAATCATGTGTACAATCTATAGGTGTATCGAGTGCACATGTAGCTATTGTTTGTACATGATATCCGGTTTTTGTATTGATGTTTGCGCACTAAATATATCGCTCTTCGGGGCCCTGCTAGCTATACTTGTAACTAGGCTACCTTAGGCACACTCTCGTTGCAGGCGGCGCAGGCGGACGGATTGTGAAAGCAAAATACCTTCAGTTGCGGTACCACGTTTAATTGGTCCTGAGAATTCATGATTCGTCCGCCTATACCCCATCTGCTGCGGGGCTAGGCCTTTGCCAGTTCCCCCAACGTTGCAAAAGCTTGTTGTGGTAGTGCTTGTTGACGTGTCTGGTACTACTAGTATACGGGCGCTCACGTTACACCGACGATATCAATGCTGCATACCAGTACTACCATTGTTGGTAGTACTAAATTTGAGGTGCATTGATATAGTATCCCATCGGTTTAGTGGATAAAATGTAAATCTACCACGTGATACATATATACGATTCTAATAGACACCTTGCACTCCTCTCTAAAGTTGTCAGAGCAACACCCTGCTAGGCACCAGAACGCCAGGTATCAGGTAGTAGCTACGTATACCTGTGAATATAAAATATAAAAACACAGTCTAGAGAAACAATCGCCTTTCAACTTACACAGTGTCCACAAATCAGATCTGAATTCGCGAACCAAACAAATCAGATCTGGCGCCACTGCACTTTCGTCGCACCGGCAACCTCGATCTCTGTCTTTTATCGCCAAATCATATCTGGTAAGCTAGAGGCACCTCACTTCAAACAATGGACACCAAGTTTGTAGTCTGTCCGCACTGGCAAGAGCTGATGGTAGGGCCTGCAGTCACCATCAGCTGTACACGGAATCTAGATTCGCAGATATATGCGACATTCATTTACAGCACCAACCCTTCCTCACTGCCTAGGCCAACTACTATCGCACAATCCATAATGCAGGTTGTCGCAAACCAAGAAACTCCAGGGGCGATGTTTCAGCCAGAAGGCTACCATCGAATCACTGATGACTTTATCGATTTCAACCACCATCCCTGTAAGTAACTGACCCCCCAGAAGCTCCTTTACAGCAAAGCGCAGCAACAACTGACGGCAACATCTCCATATCGCCAGGGCGCGGCGAGATCACACGCCATTTCGACATAGACACCCAATTCGCAGATATGTGGGTTGGCACCGCCGACACCGATTTCCAACTCCACCGAGTAATCGTATGTCAAAAGTCCAGATTCTTCAAAACCCAGTGCAGCCCACCCCACAACCAGCAAAACTTCGACTTCCCCCACCTCCGCGGCCCCACAATGATGACCGTCATCCGCTACATCTACTGCGGCCAATATGAGATCCTCGGCCACGAAGTCGAATACGACACCCTCGTCTTCGAAACAACCATGCCGCCCGAATACAGCACCAGCCAAAAGGTTCTGGACGACTACAAGGCTGCTGACTTGCTCGATATCCCGGGCATGAAGTGCGCTATTACTACGAAGCTTATAGAGGACCTCATGGATATCAAGACGGGGACGTCTCTTATCCCCACACCGATTGAGTTTGTGTTTCGGTTCTTCGCTCTCAAGGGGGCGGATGTCGACCAGGAGCATATGGAAAAGGCCGCTTGGATCCTCTGCAAGGTGTATCCGAGGGAGGCCATTTATCGTGCCATGCGGGCTGTGGGACACGCGTTTAAGGACGGTAAGTTTTACCAGGCCCTTAACGCCTTTTATGAGGGAAGCAAGACGTTTGAGGATGAAGAGGGCCTCTTGGTGTCCTCTGAAGATGATGGTGATGATTAGGCTTTCGAATTACTGTTTCCATACTACTGTTTTGAGTAGTATCTTGATTTGCCTTAGGGATGTCCCTTCGGTCGTCTTGGTTTAGTCGCGAAACTACTATCAAACTGCAAAGCTAAGCGGAATATTCACTGGAGCCAAAGAGCTCATTTTTATCGACTTGGCCCACGTATACTTTGATTTTGTTTGCCATCACACTCTCGGAGACTGCGAGACGCCAATGTTGTTGTGTGTTTCCCCAGTTGTTGTACATGCTCCTTATGAATTTCGCCCGTTAAAGTAGGAATATCAGTGCTAGCTAACCAGCAAGTACTTTAACAACCTTGAGATTGGCAATAACTCCGCGCTGCTTTGGCTAGCGTTCTTCCATACCCGAAACCGGTCGACTATTTGCCGAATATGGTCGTGTAGTATACATACACGAGGGCAGCTTGCTTGATGAAATATGATATTGGTAATAGCCCCGGCTAAAAAATCATCACGATCCAGCCCTGAGTTACAGTACACCCAGCCACGGAACGTGCAAAATCAAGAGAACCAAACAAAGAGCAAAAAAAAGCGACAGTCACTAAATACGAAACAAGTAACTAAAAGAGCTAACACCCCAAAATTACAGAACCGATCGGCCTAGCTGCACTAGCTACCGCACACCTAACGGCCTTTCCGCTTGTCGCTTTTGCTTGACTTCCCCATCGGCATTGGCATTATGGATGACAGCTTACCTCCAGTGGAAGTCTGCGGTGCCTTCCCCCCGCTGGGAGTCGGTGGCGCCTTCCCTCCACTAGCAACTTGGGGAACCTTCCCTGCACTTCCAGAGCCAACTTGCGGCACTGTTCCACTGCTTCCGGACCCTTGCTGTTTGATCGGCGGCCTCTTCGGCTCGGGATCTGGATCGTACAAGTGGGCGGGTGGTTTTGGTGGTGGTTGGTCTGCCTCTAGGGAAAGCAAGATCCGGTCTTCCCGACCAGACGCCAGTTGCTCCAGCCATAGGTCTGGCGAAAGCATATGTGAGCTACCTAGGTAGACGTCCCTTGACATCGTCTGGGCCACCTCGTAACACGCCCTAGACTCGGAATATGTTGCCCCGCCGGCGACAAACACGACCAGACGTTGCTTCGGTTCGCCAACACCAACGCGCTGGCGCGTCCACGTGGGCTTGGCGGTTCGCAGAGAAGTCTGCGGCCCCCCCTGTGCTGCTGCCTCGGCTGCGGCACTGTGGTCGGTGAAGTGGAAGGAATCCGGGTCTAGGACACCGTGCATATAATCTTGTAGCATTGTTTTGACAGCAGGGACGTAGCGAGATAACCCCATCCCTTCCTGCACTGGCGCTAGTTTTGCCGGCGGCGGCGGGTATTTGTACCCTGGTCGATTTGGTTCCTTTAGTTGCTTGAGTACCCGGACACCGATTAGGTCGAGGTTGTATAGCGCAGACTTAAGGGGGCCGTTGACTTTCGCGTGGTGGAATAGCTTCTCAATGTCAAGAGGGACGAGGCCGTCCCGCCACAGGAGATAGAGAATGATGAGGCGAAGACGGACGTTGGCATGTCTAGTTATGGAATGTTAGATTGTTCAACAGCGATATGGGTAACTGGCATCTTACTCGGTAGTAGGGCTGTCTAGTAACCGAATAAGTTGTTCTGTCAAACCTCGAGACTTCACATTCCCCGAATCCAGTCCTGTTGCTAGATTCTAGTGTAGCTTAGCAAGTGTTCAAATCATCGTCCAATACCTCTGATCTCGCTTACTTGCTCTAGATCTGCGGTCTCTCCCATTTTATGCGAGCCAAATATATCCATACATTCCTTGGCCATCGATAAGTGCAGCTCATAGGCGTCCTTGGTCGCAGAGAATTGCGGCAACGCCGCCAACATTGTTTTCAGTGCGAACACCGTATTTGCGTTTTCACTATCCCAAGAGCGTCAACACCAAAGGGCTGTAGTTGGGAGGACAAGTAAAACTTACGCGCCCTGAAACTCTGGGTGATCTTTGATAAACTTGTCCAAATCCTTCATAACCGTATTGATCGTGTCGGTCATATGCATATGCCTGACTTTCGTCCAAACTTTGTCGTCCTCGTTCAGTACCATTGGTCTCCCGTCGCCAGCTGCCGGCGCATATGTTACTTTTCCATTTTCATCCGTAATCGGTAATAAGTCGTGAGCCATGGCTTGGTAGGTGATTTCATGTAGTAGAGGGGCAAATGGGTCAATGCTTCTGTCCACGATAAACAACACGGCTCTCTGTCGACCAGTATCTGTTGGTGGCCAATTCTGGCCTATCTCGTGCATGTACTGTTGATAGTGCTCGAGCTCTCTTTGCACGGCCTTTGCGATCATCTGCGGCAATGCTCGGGCTCGGTGTGTAAGGTGAGGACTCATAAAGTATCGTACAACGGGGAATTCTTCGAGTGCGACGCATATCCCCACGATCTGCACCTTCCGTTAGTCCCCTGGGCGCCCGCTAATTCGACTGATTGGGTTATTACCTTCTTTGCGAGCTCCACAAACTCGTACTGTGCCAGTGCATCGCATTTCGGGTTATATAGCGGGTAGAACGACTTGGGGTCGCGGAAGGTAAAGATATTGCTTTCTATCGGATAAAAGTTGATTGGCAGGATCCTCTCGCTTTGGATCCAAGGGGGGCCGGTTTGCTTCTGTCGGATGAGGCGATGGGCGATATGTTCCGAGGGGCCTTCCGTAAGGTTAGCTACCACGTTGTATGGAGGGGTATCCCCGGAGGCCAACTCCGCACTCACTTGAAGTCCATACCAGGTGAGCTCTCAAGTACCGCGGCTTTGGTCGTTTGAACTCGAACAGAAGACACTCAAGAATATGGTTTTTCGGAGTTAAGAAGTATACGACTTCCATATCCGAGTGTGGGTTCCTCCTGCTTTGTAGTTCCTCCACGCCTAAAGATTGAATCAGCCGGAGAATCTCCTTCTTCTTGAGCAAACCCGCGGGATCCGGGGCGTACCAGCGACATTCTGATTGATAATCTCGTCCCGGGTGACGACTTGATCGATGAGGGCCAGAGCTTCGGTATCGGCGACGACATATCTCCACTAATAGCGGGGTCAGCGATATTGGCGGGGCAGCTGAAAGGCAAGCTGGAGGCTTCCAAACTCACTTGTCCGGCGGGCTGTGTACGTTTGATCGCGTTCAGGATGACTGTTAAGGTAACAGATATCAGCTCCGGAAGGCACGGTTGAGGGCATGCATGCTGACGTACCCTCTTTCTGCAGTTTGATGAGATCCGACGTTGGTTGGTTCGATGAAGCAGCCATCTTGCCGGTTCCGTCGAAGGGCCAGCTCCCGGCTCCCAATGTCTAGCTGCCGAAGATGCGGTCAGGCCCTGGAAGCCTTGGGTAGACACGGCGGGGAAGCACCAACAACCCGGCTGATAGATACGAGAGCTAGATGGTTCTGTCGGCAGAGGCGGAGGAGAGAGCCCGGTCTACGGTGGGACTGAGGGGTTGGGAGAGCTTGAGAGCTGATGGAGACAGGAAACATCTCCCAGCCAGCCGAATCTGGAGACTCGATCCATCGTCCGGGAGGTGTGCCCCCACGTGACCGCCGTTCGGTTTGCCGCACCCGCAACGCAGCGCGGGCTCGGCGGCCGGGCTGCATCGACGGCGGCTGAAACTGCACGTCAGGCGTATTGAATCGTGCATCGACGGGCAGCTTGGCCGATGCCTTGTCGACGGGGGGATGGTTGCTTGGAGACTTTCAGTCTGAGAAGGTCCTGCATGTTGGGCAGTTGAAGCCCCTCCTCGCTTCGAACGTCCGGTTGGAGCGGGCCCACTGCGCCAGTCTGCATTGGACATCCGCCGATGCGGGGAGTCGTCTGAAGATGCTCCCGACTGGCCCACCGGGAACCATGGCGCCAGACTACTACATCTATACGACCGGGCGTATACTAATAAGGTATTCAGGCTCCACCAGGGCTTATACTACTTCTGGCGGGTCTAACCAAGTGTTTCCCCTACATCGAGCTGGAAACCCGTGGCTACACATGCACCTACAGCCAATTGCTAGTTGTGACTGCATTAAGGTAGCCCACAGTGACTGTAAATGTTATAATATTACTATTCTATATTCGTACAAGCTAAACTCCAGATATCAAGATATATATACACTTATTGCTTCCAAAGCTAACGTTAACAAGCACGCATTCATCCATCAATTGATCCAGACAGCGCTGCCAAAACACCAGGACGGAACCACAAACGTTCAAACTTGGCTTCATCAGGTCAGCGGTGCGCAAATACAGATTCCTGCGATATTCCCCCGACTTCGAGCATATCGTCGCTTATTCCTCCAACAAGCATCAAATGCGCACGTGCCCCCTCCTGGCGCCGCTCGGCCCTCCAGCCAATGCACAACCACACGCCAACGCCGAACAGGAACAACCCAAAGAGCGCTCCGACTACGATGCCAGCGATCGCGCCGGCTGCAAGTTTCGGCGACTTCAACTCCTCTTCACCTTGCGTAGACGCTGTTGTTGTTCCCGATGTTGCTCCTGCTGCTGCTCCCGTTGCTGTTGTTTCCATTGCTCCGCTGCTGGTACTTGTACCCGGTTCTCCAGTCCCCTGTGATGCGTATGATGACGAGGAGGATATGATCGTAGATGAAGAGAGAGCGGTGGGAGGTGGAGCAGGCGCACTAACGCCAGATACCGTTCGCGGACCCTGTGTTTGCACTGGCAGCAGAATTTCACCAGTGAGGAAGCTGCCTTGAACGCGGCAAGCATCGTAAGTGCCGCCCCTGCCTTCGCCTCCAATATCGCCCGACTGGCAGCAGAAGGGAAAGCCGCCTGTGTGGTTGTAGAGTTTCCATGAAGCGTCCGCGCAAACGTCAAAGGTATTCAGATCGGCGGAGCAGTCGAGAGCTGCGATTTGGGCGAATAGGTCAATATCAATTTCTGGGCCAAGATTGCAGTTTTCGCTAAAAGCGCACTATCCAAACGACTATATTTGGCGGACTTGACGTAAAGGTACTCACAATTCGGACAGCATCCAGTATTATCTTCATAGCCCGGAATCGTGAGGCGGTTCAGACAGACCGTTCCCCGTGGACAGCAAGCATTGAAGCCCGGCCCTCGCGTGCCACAGTCAACTTCGCATCTTTCGAGCGTGCGGGATGCCCATCCACCAACTGCGAATGTCCGGACATTTTGTGCAGACGCCAAACGCAACAACGGCGCGCTAGCGGCGCAGAAAAGCAGGAACCGAAGCACCATCGTCTGAAAGGTCGAAAGTAGTAATATAGGAGCTTGATTTGACAATATATCAGGTGGATTGATCAACTGGCGGCAATAAAGATTAATTGAAAGACGGATTGAACAGACGCAAAGGTCGAAGGGGTAGAATAAAAGGCCAATTCTGTAGGCGCGGAAAACCGCGTATAGCTGCCCGGTAGGAGATAATGTCTCACTTCTCGTCCTCTTCAGCTGGCTGCTTCAGCCCAGTACTATTTGTACTCCGTCCATCACATTGATCAAGATGACGTCCCAAAAAGGCAGTCGCGAGTGAAAATATCGAAATGCCCTATTGCATAGCGGGAACATGGGAGTTGCAACTGTCATCAAGGTGCCCATTGAGGACACATCGGCATGCCCTTTACGTAACCCCAGCGGCTCTGGCCAAGGACACAAAGGGACCTCGACTGATGATTTAGGCAGCCCGTGATCGCCAAAGTTGCACACGTAATTGTCATTTGCATTTGCAGTACTCATATACGTATACTTGAGCACTCGCGATTGTTGGCACCAATTGGTCAGTTCGGGTTCTACAAGTGCAACCGCCTCCCGTCGGTCTAATTATAGCGGCCTGTTCAGCTGTTCAACTGTACGCCTTGTCGGCGTACCTTTCGAGCCCCCCCCCGGGCACTCATGGCGCTGCGCCTTGACGTTTGCATGTTCCTTGTCATGCCATGGTGCACAAAATGGTGTTGGTGAGGGCTGGTTCTGACGTTGGCGCTCTAGAATTCAAACGAGACTCCTCCCGGGGATATACCCCGGGGGGCTAACCGGTAACCGGGGATGCAGCCCCGGAGACAACATGGCACAAGACAAAAAAATCTTTAGGCGCAGAGACAGCATCTCTAAATTCCAGGTCGCAACTTCAATTGACTCTGAAAGCTACGAAATAGCTAAATCACTAATCGCGACTACAGCGCCAACAACCAGTGCGGTCAGATATCTAGCTGGTTAGCTGTGTTTGGCTCTCTATTTCACGAATATCGCCAGGGTCAAAGTGCGTCCGTCGCTGCATCGGTCCTCCTCCCACACTGCCCCTCCACATCCCACATCCCACATCCCACTAACTTCTAAATTGCCGCCTCCAGATAGAATAAACATCACCAATGATGACACGATAAGGCTTAGGTACACGTTACCAGTCGTCAATACGTCCCCCGCGGCCACCATGCGCCGGATAGCATGCGGTCTGGCGGCTCGCTCGCGATCATCCGTATGCCTTCTCTGCCGTCTCATCTCGCGCCCGACCACCCGTACTATATCCACGACCGCCCCCAAGCTCCGCGCGAAGACAAAGCCGTCTAAGATATCGCCCCGCTTCTCTGGGGAAGAACCGGCTGCGCAGTTCATCCCCTCCGCGCTCGCTTTCAGCCTGCGATCTGGACGTACCCCCGATGTCCCCGTCGTCAAAGAGGAACGCCCATGGAGCACCCTGCTGCTCAAGGAGCGCCTCGGTTCGGTTTTCAAGCTGGAAGCTGAAGATGAACAGACCCGTGTCATCTGGAGTGACTCGGCCCTCAGTCTGCGCGCGGAGAACCCGGAGAGGTTCAAAGCCCTCTTCCGTGAATACATTGAATCCATCCGAATCGCAGTGGGTCTCGATGGCGTCCCGAAGCCCGACACGCCCCTAGAAATCCTCGACGTTATGCGCGATGTGGAAACGTTCAAGAGCAGCTATTCCCAGCGTGGGGTGAGTGGGCTCGACGTTGCGCTGATGGATACGTTCACGATGCGCAAATACGACACCGGACACTGCGTTAGCGCCCAGCGCAATCTGGCGAACTTTAAACATCCTGTGGAATGGTTTCCCAAGACGCGCACGATGAAGCGCACCTGGCACCTACACGTCGGCCCGACAAACAGCGGGAAGACATACAACGCGTTGAAGAGGCTCGAGGAGGCCCGGGATGGTCTCTACTGTGGTCCGTTGCGGCTGCTCGCGCATGAGGTCTTCATGCGATTGAACGAGAAGGGGATCCCGTGCAATCTCGTTACCGGGGAGGAGCGCCGCATTGTGGGCGAAGACGTCAAGTTGACCTCGTCAACGGTGGAGATGGCAGCGGTGGAGCACCAGTTCGAAGTTGCAGTTATCGACGAAATTCAGATGCTGTCAGACCCGGAGCGCGGGTGGGCGTGGACGCATGCGGTGCTTGGGGTCATGGCAAAAGAGCTACATCTTTGTGGTGAGGAGCGGGCGGTAGATATCGTGCAAAAACTGGCGGGCTTGTGTGGTGACGAAGTTGTCATCCATCGGTACCAGCGGCTGGGGAAGCTGGAAGTGATGAACGAGTCATTGGGTGGAGACTTCACCAAGATCGAGAAGGGGGATTGCGTGGTTGGGTTTTCACGGAAGGATATCCATACATTGAAGCGATTCATCGAGCAGATCACAAACTTGAAATGCGCCATCGTCTATGGCGCCTTACCAGCGGAGACGAGAGCGCAGCAGGCCAAGTACTTTAACGACCCAAGCAACGATTACGATGTGTTAGTGGCGTCGGACGCTGTTGGGCTTGGGCTTAACTTGTAAGGGCTACCCCTGCCTCCACTATAGGTGCGTTTACTGACATGGGGAAAACAGGAGCATCAAGAGGGTCATCTTTAGCACAATGTACAAGTACGATGGACGCAATAGCGTGGTTATCCCGGTTCCGTTGACACGCCAGATCGCAGGCCGCGCAGGCCGGTACCGCTCAGCAGCCGACGACAAAAAGAAGACAGCCCAGACACAAAAAGATGCGTGGTCGAAAAAGTCCCAGGAAAAATGGGGAGATTCAACCAAAGACAACGAGACATTCCCACCACAGTCTTCGCCAACGAACATTACGATACTCGGCCCACCAGCCGACAGCAAGGTCGGGTACGCGACGACATTTGTAGCGCGTGACTTGGAGCTACTTCAAGCAAACATGGCGACGGAGCCACCACAGATCGAACGGGCATTCATTATCCCGCGCAATAATATAATTGAAAGCTACTGTGCCCTCTTCTCGACCGATACACCGTTCTACCAAGTCCTTCAGCGAATCGCATCGCAGTCCAATGTATCCGAGCTCTTTGAGTTGTCCAATATCAAGCCGATGATTGAAGTCGCCAAGCTGTTGGAGCCGACGGAGGCGGAGAGGGAAAACGGCGAGGACGTCCTCAGCTCGTTATCGGATATCGAAAAGATCAATCTCTCTTTGGCGCCGGTTAAACTCAACATGGAATCATGTGTCACTGCTTTCAGGGCGTTTGCAAAAGCGATTGCGGATGGACAGAGGAGTACCCTGTTGACGATCCCGGGGGGTGTGGTGGATATCGAAGCGTTAGACGTTAACCCACAGAGGCCTGATCTTATGATTAAGAGGCTTGAGGAGCTGCATACTGTCATTATGCTTTATGCCTGGATTTCGTGAGTGTCTTAATTGTCCCCTTCCTTACATTACCCTTGGATATAGAGCTGACAGTTGTACCGTAGTCAACGGTTCCGACACACCCTCCAGGGCACGGACATCACATCGCGATTGAAGGAGGAAACAGAGCGACGGATAGACGAAGCGATGAAGCTGCGAGATGTGAGCGACGGCGTGCTGCTGCGCAGCTCGATGCGGGAAGATGCGGGACGTGGCAAGATGATCAAGCTTGACAGCATCAAGAAGGGGATGGATATCCGGCAGCACTCGGCGGTGACGGCGCCGAAGCGCCTCCGGAAGAGCG